>QEPC01001394.1:3856961-3905911 GCA_003113815.1 Sphenodon punctatus
GATCAAAGGAGAGGTCAGCAAGAGAGCAATTTCATGAGAAGATGAGGTCGAGGGAGTGACCGTCGGTATGGGTGGGGGAATTGGTCCAGAGTCGGAGATCAAAGGAGGAGGTCAGGGAGAGAAAGCAGGAGATATAGGGCGCGGAAGGTGTGTCGACGTGAATGTTGAAATCACCAAGAATGAGAGTGGGGATGTCATCAGAGAGGAAGAAGGTGAGCCAGGATTCAAAATCTGGGAGAAAAGAGGAAAGGGAACCCAGGGGGCGGTAGATGACAGCAACACGAAGGTGTAGGGGGGAGTATAAACGCACAGAATGGGCCTCAAAGGAAGGGAAGGAGAGGGAGGGAGGAGGGGAAAGGGTTTGGAATTGACAGGGATTGGTAAGGAGGAAACCCACGTCACCCCCCTGGCCCTCAGGGCGGGGTCAGTGAGAGAACGAAAGGCATAGAGTTGCTGGGGTAACAGAGTTGGAGGGTGAGATCCAGGTTTCTGTAAGAGTAAGGAGTTGAAAGGGGAGAGAGAGGAAGAGATCATGGATGGTATTTTGTGCAATTTTGTAATACGAGTAGTTCAAACAGATGGAATGTCATGCTGGAAAATTCATTAGCATTGAAAATTTGCATAATGTGCATGATTCGGTCGTTTCCTATAATTTATGCTGATTGCAGAATCTGAATTCTCTGCTCACAGAATTTGAGTTTCCTCGTTACAGAGGGAACAAATTGAAGACTGCCCGGGGCCTGGCCAAGCAAAGTTAAGTAGGTTATAGAAGCTGACTCAGAAGTGGGGGAGCTCACAGTCTTATTTGGGTCCCAGCTCTGGGCTTCACTCATCTCTGTTCACCTGGTTCTTCCCCTGTCTCTGCACTAATTAATTATTTATTCAACTTGAGTACCATTTCAGAATTAAAGATGTAATTTTGTTTTGCTTTCTGAAAAAAGCTAAATGATGACTATGTTTCCTTCTGCCATAACTGGAAATACTTGGTTTACCTATAACATTATGAATAACATTATGTATAAGATCTGTAAAGTATAACATTAAAGATGATCTCAAGAAAAATACTCGCACATAACCAAAATAAACTTTTGTTCTTTGAAAAACATCAACCTAAATGATGCATTTCCAAGAGCAGTTAGCTGGAGTCATTTTACTTCGTTCCAAAAAAAGTTTTGATTCTCTTTTAATACATATCTGAAAGTTCATTTACAACTGTTACATTTTCAGGAGTGGCAGAAGTGATGGTACAGCTTTGGGAATAGGTCACTGTAATTGGCAGTATTTAATAGAATTCTTCCATGTACATTTTTCTATTATAATATTTACCTATGGACATAAAAATATGGCCTTCAAACACCATTCTACTGAAGTGGTAACCAGCTGGCAGAATTTGGCATTAATAAAATTGTGTTTGACAGGTACCGTTGATGCAAGGGATGTTACACCACCTTCCAAATATGTGTTTGCATGGCAGAAAAGACACTTTTAAATATTAATTAGCTGTTGAAACTTGTGTATAAAAGCACATCTGGTCTGTGGCTGAAGGTGAAAACTAATGTTCTGTTTGCTTCTAAGGTAGGTTGCTAGAGTCATGTAACTTTGCTTGTTCCTATTTATACCCTGGGACTTTTATCAATGTCTCACTTTCTTAGAAATGGCATATATTTTAATGTAATATGCCACTGTAAATTATAATATGCAGTTCCCCAAAATACATGTGTATAGTAAAGTTAAATTTCATACCATAATCTCCATGTTTGCAGGCATACATTTGAAGCCACCAGTATTTGTGCCAGTAGTTTAGCACACATAAAGATTAATCATTGCATGGCCGGAGTGCTTTGACATGACCCAGTGAAGCAGTTAAGCACATGAATAGTCTGATGACGTCAAACAAGTGCTTAAGTGTCTTGCAGAACTGGATTAGAGTATTCATTGTCTCGCTAGACTGAGCCACTAGTGGCTATGGGGTAGACTTTCAGAGGCAAAAAAGACTGGGTGCATAATCCCTACTGACAGCCCCCATGTTTCGAATTTGTTGATGTAATAAGAGGCCCAGACAGACACCAGAGCAGCCTACATTTTGGGTGCAAATAATTGTCCTAGTTAACCTACCCACATAAAAGGAGACTTGGTAATGCAAAAGTGAAGATTTGGCCCAAATATTTAAAATAAAGTTTTAATAACATAGTACAGCTTTTGAAAATAGATAACAGAATAGAGGCCAAGTATAAATAATCATGTTTCAACAAAGCATTCTGTCACTTTTGACATGCATAAATAGCTGTTTTTTAGTTAAATCTTCACAGAAATAAAATACTAGCATAGATTTAGCAGTTTACTAAATTTATAATTTAAAAATCATGGAATGTTTGATTAGTAAATAATTGGTGTGAAATGTTAGCTTCAGATAAATTCTTTTGTCAGCATTAATTAATAGCTAATTAATTTGGTGAATAGAATTTGCCCTGAAAATGAAAGCTTTGATTTCTGGTAATGTAACTTGCAGCAGAGGTGACAAGATGTCTTTTGACAATGCTGAAAATTTATCACTGACAACCCTACACCTGCACATATATCTTGAGATTCTGAAAGCTTATATACAACCATATATGTGACCTTCAAATCCCTCAAGACCTCCTCAAGACCCACCTCTTCTGCTCTGCCCTCCCTGACTCCTTGCTCCCCTCTCCTAACTCTTGCTGATACCCTTCATCCAGTACAATCTGTTACCTAAGGTCTGTGTACTCATATCCTCACCACATGGACCAGCCAGCCATCATTCTCAATGTAACCAAGCCAAGCGCATGCACCTGGGACCTCGCATCCTCGTGAATGTTACACTTCTTGTCTCTCCCTCTCTTCCCCTTCCTTCGTCTCCCCCTCCCACCCCTGTCTCTCAGATTGTAATCCTTAGGGCAGGGACCGTGTCTATTCAATTACTTTGTAAAGCGCCCAGTACATTGTTGGCCCTATATAAATGTTTGCTAATAATAATAATAATTAAAACAACCTGTTTAGGCTAAAAAAAGCCTGAAGATTTGGTGTTGTGCAAACGTTATCTCGTGGTACTTTACCAAGTTTTCACTAAAGTAGGTTATTCAGGTAGACTTGTATTTCCACTGAAATTTACTGTCCTGTCCAGTCAGTTGAAGGTCTGATTGGTAACTCTCAGACAATATTGGTAAAAAGCAACCAGTCTACCAACTGAATGAATAATGTAATTAAACACAGTTGTCTCTGTAAAGGTTAAGAGGCACTGATAGGTAGGGCTATGAATTTGTCATGGAAATTTTCTTTAAAAGTCATGAGCTGGTCATGGCAGGAATGAGAAAAAGTTGCGGAAAACTCATGGGTAATTTTTTTAAAAAAACTTTTATTCAGTATTGTATTTTGTAACCCCACCCCTCCTTAGATTGTAAACCCAGGGATTAGATTGTAACCCCCCCAGCACAGATTGTAACCCCCCCAGTACAGAATAGAAGGAGGAGGAAAACACTCCCCACCCCTTGGATTGTAAACCCAGGGATTGTAAAACCCTTTGGAAGCCCCAGGCATAGATTGTAAACCCAAGCAGGGGATAAAGGCAGAGGAAATGCACCCGTTTCCTCCTGGGCGCCTCTTGAAGTTCTGACAACGGTACTGTTCTCTGCCTCTGATCCCGCTGCCACACCATGCCATGCTGCCACTTGACCATGCCCAAAGTTCCGCCCTCCACAAGAAACAACACTTGAGGAGGGGTTTGGAGCGCCAGGGAGAGGCCATGGCTTTACCCGGTGGCACCCAGCGTGCTATTCTCGCTGACTTCTTGTCATGCCGCCGCGTCTCCATAGCCAGGGAGGGGTTTGCAGCTCCAGGGAGACACCGTGGATCTTCTTAGCACTATTGAGCATGCTCTTCTCATTAGCTTCTTGCCAGCTCTGCTTTTCAGTTTGGGGGAAATCTCTAAAAATTTGGGAAAAGTCATGGGAAGATCTCAAAAGTCATGGAGGGAGGCAAAAGTCACTAAAAATGTGACTTTTGTCATGACGGTGACAGATTCTTAGCCCTACTGATAGGTTCTGGGTGAATTAGTCTGCACAAGTTTCTGAGTTAAGGAGCTTGAAAAATCCTAAATGAGCTCCCTTTGAAGTCAGTGAATGCTGTGTCTGGTTGACTGTGATCTCGTAACGTCTGAAAATACCCAATGTCTGCCTCTTTGTGCATGTAGCCTTAGCTCATGAGTCTAGCTCTTGCTGTGTTTTTTGCTCTGCTTCTATCTTGCTACTGTTCTACTCCCTCTTGGCTCTTTCCCACCTCCTGCCCTTCTCTGCCTTGTTCCTGAGTCCTCTCCAGCTCCATGGCAGAGACAGCTCTACCATTATGCTAAGATAGGTGGCAGCCTACATCAGCAAATGTGAAAGGGATGGCAAAATGCTGGCCGCCTTACATTGACTGCCCTAGGTCAGGGATGAGGCAGGGGGGGTCACTCGGTCAGGAATGTGGGCTGTGTTGGGATGGGGAGGTGAAGACTGCCTGAGTGCTTACCCACTTGAAGAGCACTCTGGTGGACTATTGCAGCAGTGGTGTGATGAATGTACAAAGTGTTTAAGTAAAGTGAGTGGGTGGTCAGTCCTCCTTGTGTCAGCCCTCCTTGTAGATGTGAGACTGGTTTCTTGGATGTCCTGTTGCGGTGGCCTTGCTCAAGTTAAGTGCTGTCCTGTCCTGTACTGGAATGGTTTAAAAATGTATTTTGATTTTTTTCTGAACGATTGCTTTTTTCATTATATCCCTTTGCGACTCCTGTAGCCATTCAGAAATACCCTCTTGCAGAAACCACATCCCAGCCAGGCTCATATGGGCAAGGACATGCAGAGAGGTATTCTCAGTTGCTTTCCCACTGTTGTGGAACTTCTATATTTTTTATGTATTTTATAAATTGTTTACTTTGTAAGCCCCCCTGAGACTTAAGGCAGGGTATAAATTTAAATACACTAAATAAATAATAAAGCTGTGGTCTGTTTCCAACTGATGAGCTGTCTGTGTTTTTCCTTGTCCTGGCACTTGACAAACCAGTGGTGTCCTTGAACAGAGTATTCAGTATGTTCCCTGTATTCTAGTGCTTTCAAATGCAGAGATTCTGTTACGGTAATTGGTGTATATGGGCAAACCAATTGCTTTTCTTTGTCTACCAAAAACTGACTTTTCAACAAAAGTGCTGAATGGAACACGGAACCAGTTCAATCAGTTGACTGACTTATATGTTACTTGCAGTTGTTTATTTCTTAATGCAGCTTATTCTGAGATAGGAGTGCTTGATAAAGACAAACATAAAGTGCTTTGTATGCTGCTAGATGGAGATTCTGTATGCCAGCATCACTGCTGACAAGCCAAAGAACAACGTAAGTTTTCTCTAATGTGCTAGCTTTTATTCTATTTTCATATGCAATATAATTTTGGGACCAGCTTGTTATGTCAAGAATTTTTTATTAATGCTACACTGAATGATCTGAAAGCAATTTGAATGCTTGGTGAACAAAAATAGTCAACATTTCATATTTATTCTCCTGTATTCCCCCATGGACACAGTGTTTCCTTTGCTATTTTGGTTTCAAACGGTAATTGCTCAAATGGAGAGCTCTTGTTTAATAGAAATGTGAGGCATTTCCCACTTTTTCCTACAACCGCAAGTCACCAGCTTATAATATATCACAACTGTCAATGTAATGAGAGAAAAAACATGATGCTGCAGAACTCAGTTGATCCAATTATGTAGAAGATATAGTGGAATTATTTTTGATGGAAATATACACCTGCCAAAATGGCCAATTAGACCTAGTCAACAATTAAATGATGTGGCAGAAGTGATTGAAATGTTGTTCCTCAAAATATTTGTGTCTCAAGCCAGCCAGAGTAATTCCAACAGAAGGGGTTAAACCTACTCCCCTCTGGCCCCCAGCATAACTAGTCAAATAAATAGGCAAAGGATCAGGACCACTTACACACCTGATTTTTTTTTTTAAAAAACAATGCCAGTTAAAAGTAATAGAGAGACTCCAAAAGATTTCTTCAGGAATAATACCAATCAGATTGGTGGTCTAATTTTATGTTCCATAAGGCAATCTCTCCAGGGAGAAAGATTTAAACCAAATTGATATACTAATGTAGACAAGGTTCTTCTTCTACAACTTGTTTTAAACAGAAAGTTGAATGAACCTACTCAGGGTTGGTCTAAGGCCCTTTTCTGATGGGCACGGGTGCATGGAGGGGCAGTGTTGTGGAGTGCGTTGCATGGGGGTGCGTTCCCACAGACCTCCACCCACCTCCACCCATCTGCACGCCCAGAGAATCCGGCATTGGCGCCCGTTGCTCCATGCGTGGGTGGAGATGGGTGGAGCGCAGGAATGTGCACGCATGCACGCACGCCCACCCACCCACCAGTAGCGGCGTTCAAATGAACACCCACCCATCCCCCCGCACCCACATCGGCGTTCAAATGAATGCCACCACCACCTCTGGCATCCATTTGAAAAGGGCTTGATACAATATCACAGCTTGATACAATAGTTCAATTGTCTGTGGCTCTGGAGGACCCATTTAGGACTCCCACCACTGCTACCATCAGTGATGTCAGACTACTTATAGATAACAGTTGTGGGGTATTTTTAGGAATAGGCTCAAGTTACAACTGTATCAGTTTTCAGAGCAGGGCTACAAGTCTCAACATCATGTAACTAAAACGTCAAAGATCAGGTTAGTGGAAATAGTTGTAAATTGGAAATACCCCTCCTTTTGCAGGCTTTGGGCAGTACTAGTTTCTTCTAGTATGGGTGTGCATTTTGGGTTCCCATTGTTGACATTGCTCATGAATTTATTGCAAGAGATGTGATTTCTAAGCCTCACTCATAATCTTGAGATTAGTGTAACTAATCTGTAAGATCAGGAGGCTTGCTCTCTTCCTCCCTAAAGATGCTGCACTCTGAAGGGCAGAGCTGGGACCCGACAGTAAATTATCTGAGTGGGGAGGGGAGCAGGGACGTTTTTCAGCTGTGTGCAACACTCTAATCAGTCCCAGTTTCCAGGAGGACCCATTATATGTATACAGCACACCCCTGATTGGTCCCCCTGGAAACAGGGACTGATTAGTGCGTTGCACACAACTGGGAAGACAATAAATTATCTGAGTAGGGAGGATATGGCAGTGGATGAAGAAAGGAGGCGACAATGTGGGGGCTTAGAGGAGAAATCTTGGGGCAGGAGAGAGGGAGTTTGGGTCTTGGAGCCGTGGAGGAAAGGATCTTGGGGAAGGAGAGGGGATCTTGGGGGTTTGGAGCAGTGGAGGAATCTTGTCCAACAGTTAAGTAGCTATTTAGTAGGTTACACAGCATCGTTAGCAATGTGGCTGGGCTGCAAAGCTTTGGATTTATCATAGCGTTTCACAAACTAATTCCCAGGTGAATAGTACCCTTCCTGCTCGCCTTTGTCTCAGCCACAGCTGAGTTGGCTGGAGGGAAGGCTTCTGAGGCTGTTTGGGTAGATTAAAGTTCACATTGAAACCTTTTCCACAGTCAGACATTTATAGGTGTTTTTTCCTATGTGATGGGTTTTCTCTTGCCTAATAAGGTTTAGTCCTGGCTCTTAGTTCAGACTCAGGCTGTAGCATGTCCCAATCAGGGTTCTCTCCTGTGTGCATTTTTTAATGTATATCGAGTGCACTGCTAAGCTCTAAGGTTTGTTTGTTTTTCTTATGCCGAGTCTTTGGTAGCTATAGCTATGAATGTATGAGCTGTTTAAAACTTTTCCCACATTCAGTACAAATATAGGATTTCTCTCCTATGTAACTTTTAAAATGTCTCCAAATAAAACGTTTCCCACAATCCAGGCACTTCTGGGGCTTCTATCTTGTATGGATTTTCTGATAAACTATTGCCTAATAGCTGAATTCTGCTTGGATTCTCTACTAGCCCAGTTGCTTAATATTGACATGGATTTTTTTTTTTATTTAAAATTAAAGGAAAAGGAGTTAATGAAAAATGAGAGAAATCACACACAGATGTAACAGTCCCTTATATAAACCAGCGCTGAACCTGACCTGCAATGTCCTTTTCAAAGGTTTATTCTATATGCTACAGGAGCAACTGATTTTTATTCTTTTCAGTTTGTCCACTAAAGGAAGACTTTGCAAATTGCCCACTCAAATAGTGGTTTGTTATATGACATATACGCAATTGAAATCTTGCAAGAACTGTTCTTGAGCTATGTTGATTCAGAAGGTTGGAAATCTTGCATGAACAGCTGATTCTGTGAAATGTTCATCATTTGGAACTGAAATTGTATGAGCAAATCTCATAAGCAGTGCTTCTAAATTGGAACTGTAAATTTTGATCTGACCTGAAACTTTATTCCAAGTATAAACTTAATCCACACTCCATCACCATCCATTCAGTCTATCTTTAGTTTAAATAATTTATTGGATATGCACATTTTATATCTTAGAATAAAAATAATTATCATCATTTTAGTTGGCTTAGATTCTCAACAGTATTGTGCACCCAACAGGGAAATTTTAGATTATGCAGAAAAAGGTAATAAAGTATATAATGTTTTGGGAATATGATAGGTACATGCTCTGTTACACTCTGTACTGGTAAATTTCTGCTATGCTGCTTGAGGCAGGGCTGGGCTTGCTTCCCCCACAAAGACAGCAAATCAAAGGGGCCCTGGTGGCAACTGGAAAAAGCCATGTGAGATCCAAAAGGACATCCTCACCCTTTCGGTTTTCTGCCACCATGTGGAGTGCACTCATGAAAAGCAAGAGAACTTCAAAAGTGTCAATAGCCCCATCCAGTAGGGGTGTACAGAAGGACCCTGTTTATTTTTGTTTTAGTTAGTTTACAAAAAAAACAAAGCTCTTTGATTTTTTTTTTTTGGGGGGTGGGGTTGTACACAGCCCTACTGTTGGGGGCGGTTTTTTTAAAAAACAATCACTGTTCATGTGCAAATGGGCACCGGGTTGTTCTGCGCATGCATGCCCTTTTCCAAACTGGCACCAGTGTGTTGGTGGCATTTTGGAATAGCACAGCAAGTCTGAACATATGCTATTTTGTGCATGCAAGGTGATTTTTTTTAATTAATTATTTTTTAAATAAATTAATCACTGCACATGTGCAAAATGGCTACAAGGGCCATTCTCTGCCCGTGCAATTTTTTTTAATAAAAGTTTTTAAATTATATTTGTATATGTAAACAAAAACAGAAAAGAGCAAACAACACTAGTTTGTTTATTCATCTGTATTCATAATATTAGTTACGAAAACAAATGGAGCTCCATTAGTTTTCATAACTAATAGAAAACATTGTGGATGAATGTTACCCCAGCTAAAATGCAGCTAGATGGCTCTTGAAGGAGACTGTGTAGCAGAACCTGCTCACTCATCCTCTTGGACAGGTCACTGAAAGTCTACGGACAAACCTAGTTTTGGGGGCTGGTGAAGGATCCCGCCCCCCTCACTGCAATTAGAAAATTGGGATGTGTACAAAATCGTATCAACCCAACCTTCAATACAATTTTAGATCACATTGATCAGAATCAGTTCGGATTCCAACCAATATGGTCTAAATCCAAATTCCGCCCCCATTTCTGCCTCCCCAGGACTCCTGCTGGGCCCAGGAAGAGCTTGGGGATAGAGGGGCTGCACACGGGTGGGGAGGGGGAGATAGTTTCCTCCTAGGACCTGTACCTGGCACCTGCCTCCTGCAGGCCCTGCCCGTGTCCGCCTGCTGCAGCAGCACTGGAGCGGGTGACAGGACAGGGGTCCGGGGGAGGGTGTGGTGCCAGGCAGGGGTTCTAGGATGCAGAGGTGGCTGGGTGGGGAGGGAGAAGGGAGGTTTCTTATGTTTTCCCCTACCAGCAGCACAGTGCAGTGCCTGGATCAGTCTTCTCAGGGCAGCCCTGGGCATAAATAATAATAAGAAAAAAAACCTGTGCACGTGTAAAATGGCCACTGTGGCCATTCTACACATGCTTGGCCATTTTGGAAAGTGGCAGCTGGTATGCACATGCTCAGTTGGCAGCTGGCCATGCTCAGAATGGCTGCCACTTTCCAAAATGGCACCAATGCTGCCCATGTCATTTTGGAAAATGGCCACACGTGCAGGATGGCCATGGTGGCCATTTTGTGCATGCACAGTTTTTTTCTTATTATTTCTGCCTGACACATCACTGAGAAGGCTGCACTAGGCACTGCAGGGCACTGGTGGAAGAAGAAAAGGTAAGTTAAACCTCCCCTCTCCCTTCTCACCCAGCCACCTCTGCCTCCTAGCACCTAGACAGGGGGAAACAGAGCTGGGACAGCCTGGGATCTCTTTTGAGTGGTGCCAGCACCACTCCAAGAAGCTTTGATCGCATCCCTTGGCAGGATCAGATTCATTGGATCAATACAATTTGCCCCCAAATTGAACAAATCTATTGAACTGATCCCAGTATTCCCATCCCTAGCTGCAGTTGGCCCCAGCCCAAGGGTGTTTCACTTTCCATGCAGTGCCTCCACATCATTGTTGGCTGGTTGAACAACCAACAGGGTGAATTTAAGCTCTATGTTCATGTTAGATTAATTAGTTGTGGCAATGCTGTGTTGTTGAGGCAAGTTATTTCAGGAACTAGAGCACCCCTTAAGAGCATTTGCTAGGCTGGGCGGCCTATGCTTTGTGTCCTACATTTCTCTCCTCACTTCCTTGTCTGTTAGGAATGTGGACGACATACACTAGGATATCAACAGGGTACAATAGAGCAGATCTTTAGCCTTTACTGTAGATGTTGCTAGAGGGGAATCCCAAGTGAGTACATCAGGGCTCTGGACCCATATGAGACAATGGACAATTATTACTTGATACCCTGATTGGATTTTATTTGGCTTAATAAAATATTTGCTGCCTGTTTAATTCCATCTCCTGTGCCTTGCCTTGCCTTTATCTGATGGTGGGGCAGCAGTGGATCAATCACAGTGAATGAGCTGAGTATTTCTTTCCCCCACAAAGGGAAAAATAATCCAAACCCTAGCTGCTCAGTGCTTGTTTCTAAATTAGGGATTACCACTCAGGAAAAGAATCTTTGAATCAGTGGGGCCAATTGTAAACCCTATGGCATGCACTGTAGTCCCCAGTGTGGGGATACACACATGGTGTGCAGGACTTGTGTGTGAGGTGTGCTCACAGTGTACATGGGTTAAGATTGACCCCAATGTGGACAATTAATTGAAAACTTCCGCTCATTATGCAGCAGTGGTCAAAAAGGCAAACAGAATGTTAGGAATTATTCAGAAAGAGTGAATAAAACAAAATTAATGTACAACTAACTTTTGGAACTTGTTAACAGAACATGTTGTGAAGGTCAGTAGCATCACTGGGTTTAAACATGGACTGGATAAATTCTTGGAGGATAGGTCCATAAGTGGCTATAGGTCAAGCAGGTAAGGGGATGTAATGTGACCTCTGACTGTCAGGGGCTGGGAGTTAACAGCAGAGAAGGGAATATTTCATTATGACCTGCTGGGAACATCTCTGAAGTGACCGAGAGTGTCAGAGATGAACCATTGGTCTCACCCACTATGGCCCTTCTTATGTTCTTATATACTTTACATATATATAAAGTTCAAAGTCATTCCCTTAAAATCATAGAGGAAATCTCCAAGCGGCTAATAAAAACCATTCCGTACATATTGCAAATACTTCTTGCAAAGTTTATCCAGTGTAAGTTGTGTTTTAAAATGACATTATTTACAGTATGTCTGATTCTATATCCAAGAATAAATAAAACGCTTTAAGCACAAAAACAAATAAACCTGTAATAGGTGTCGGTTAACTCCTGAAAAGGTTAAAAACATCAAATTCTGAAATATCATGACCTGACTTTAATGACCCAGTAATAGGCTGACATTTGCAATACCTATTTTTGTGTAATAACACACCACATGCAAAGATCAGCTAGTGCAATGTAGCTGCTTATCTCAAAGGAGAAAATATGAGTAATAATAGTAGAAGAGAGGTTAATAACAGGTGCAGGTCCAGCATAGCTTTTATCAGTCTTTTTAGAAAATGAACTGAGAATTGCTGTCAACTTGATTGGAAAAAGAAGAAGAGGAATAGATGGGAGGCATCAGTCAGAGTGGAGAAGGCTAGCCTGTGTGAAGGTTGTTTGCAAGGTTACCTGTTCTGACGCAATGTAAAGCTTGGAATTTGCATGTCAAAGCTTTTGTTCGCTTTTTAACACGGTGTCACATAAATTGTGTGCCCTGGGGTTTATATTTCATAGATGTCTAAGCTCATTTAAAAATTAAAGTGCAATAATCTCTGATCCAGTGTACCTTATCGTTCTGGGTTTTTGCAGCAAGTGCTCTGTGCAGCAAGTGCTCTGTGGTGATTGTTTTGTTTACACATCAAACTTTTTACCCATTTTTTTTTTTTCATTCTAGCATTTCAGTAGAATGCATTATTTTTTAAAACTTTCCTGAGATCTACCCTTTTGCCCACAAGTGTGTTTTGTCTATAAAGCACATAAAAAACCTGGAGAAAATTATGAATAAGAAATAATTATATACAGCCAGTTCTATTTAGCCTGTCAGTGTCCCAACTATCTTCTCCTTAAATGGGACAAAACGCTGGGAACCATTCTTCCAAATGCTATTGCTGTGATAGAGATTGTCTCCCGTTTAACTGCTATGGTCATGTATTTGGGGTATTTTTAAAAAATGTTTTAATGAGGTGTCCTGACAAAGTGGCTTCTTCCATATTAATGAATTATATACAGTGATACGATTATATATTAATTTTGTACTAATGTATAATTATATGTAATTATATATGATTATATATTGATTTGTACTAACGTATACTTAAATATATGCTACATATGATTATGGCCATTTTTACACGGATGCTGCCACAGGCCTGATGGGTGGAGATTGGTGGGTGAACACACCCAGCGAACACCCATGGGAACCGAACAGGAAGACGTTTACATGGACACCACCGTGGGGGGTTGTGGGACATAAGGGGAGAGGCTGGCACACACCCACCCAGGGACACATCAAGCAAACACCCATGAGGTTTACACAGACTGCCCATACACCGAACGGTGGGGAAACCACTTCCAGCACAGTGACGTTACAACATGGCTGAGAGATGGCAAACAAAGCCGCGGCACACAGAACCGCCCTGACTGCCAGACTCCGAGCGGGCGGGGGAGGAGGGAGCTGGAATGTCAAGGAATACAAAGAAGCATCCCCAGTCAAGCCCCGAGACATAGGCCAGACAGCCGGGCACCACGGACCCCTCGGAACCCACATCACACCCGCACACCACAGTGCACATAAGCACAGAGGGAAACCCAGCACGATGAAAGAGACAGGAGTCCCCAACTGTGGGAGGGGGGCCGAGACTGAGCACAGTCACCGGGAAGAACAGTTGAGCCCTAAAATGGGTGGGCACCACACCAACCCCTCCCCCTGGCATGGACCAGCGCCCACAAACCCAGGAACAACAGGACAGCTGGGTTGACGGTGGCAGGTGCCAAAGCGCAAGCCGGAGCTAGGATTGGAGGCCATAGAGCGTACAGCCACTTCCCAAAAAACACAAGCCGGTTGCAATGCTGCAGCAGTCCAAGAAACACGGAGCTGGGATGCACAGGGCTCAGGATGAGCCCCACACCATGGCAGGGAGAGGGGGACACGGGAAACCACACAAACTGCAGAAGGGGCATGACCCAGATTACAGGGTATCAAGGGGCCAAGCCAAAGAGGATCCACAGATACAAAGCACAACCACGGGGAGGGGGGAATCACAGAACAAAGGACCCATGCCCTGCCAGACAACCACTCCACACCAACCAGACATGGCCTGCACAGAGAGGTACAATAGAGGGAAGGAGAACAGAGACACCAGGGGGAACCAAGCAAACCAAATTGTATTGATAAACCAACTAGAGCAACAAGCTCATGTCAAACAGCAAACACCAACACTGAGTAGCAACAAGGTGGGGTGGTGGGGCACCTCCAAGCCCTCAGTAGGGCCTGCGACCCTGGAACCGGTTCCAGCAATCCGCCTTGGCATGGTCCAAGAGGTGCACATGCTGTAGCACATGGAGGAGCAGCTGCACCACCTCCTCCTGCTCCCTGATCCTCTTGTTAATCATCACCTGCACTAAAGTAGAGAAGGAGAGGGAGCGCACCAGTAGGGCAGCCCACTGGCTGCAACATCCAGGGAGCCCACACACATGGGGTGGGGTGGTACAGACAGACACACAGGGGTAACTCACGGATTTCTTTGTAGACCTGGGCCTCAGCACGGATCTCAGAAGCCACCCACTGAAGCTGACCAGCCATCTCCCCCAGCCACAGCACCATCAGGAACACAATCACAGAAGCTAGACGGGAAGAGGAAGCGGGAGATGGGGACGGGAAGCAGGCAACTGTAGGGGGGAGCGTCCTGGTCACCACCCGAAAGCACACAACAGCCCAACTGTTCCCATCAGGACTTCCCAGCCACCGCCCCAGTGGCAGCGCCCAAGGGAGCACACAGGGAGGAGGATCACACCCAGAGGACTGCCCAGACTCATGGTCAGGAGCCCTCCGGGCACGGCACCCCTCCATGGCTGCAAGAGTAGGAATGGGGGACCGATAGGGGGCGGCAGACAAAGCACACCACGTTATCAGAACCAGAGTGAGGCCTGGCCAATAGGAATGGACAGTAGTGCATGGAGAAATGGAAGGACCCTGCCCCATGCAGCAAGCAAAACCACCCAAAAGGGGGTGGATCGGAGGCAGCTAGGGATAGACCACAGAGACAAGGTGGCACAGAGGGCAATGACAGCGGGCACCCAGAGGCATGCACAGCCACACAATCCCAATCTATGGCCCACCGTGTGCAAGGCTGTTGTGGGAGACAGCAAACACATGAAACATACTACAGGGTTCACAGAGCCAGGGGAACACAGTTGGGAGAGCAACAACAGGGCGGGAACAGACAGATTGTGGAGGGAGCATCCAACTTAGAGGAACTAGGAACCACCCCCATACGCATGTGCAGGGATGCACAGGCAAACCTGACAGAACAGCACATTGCCCATCCACACACCCCATGTACCCACTATCCGTGAACCCAGAACCCCCGAGGCCAGATGAAGGGAGAGAAAGGCAGGGCCCTGCAGCACAGTAACACCCAGCAAAGAAGAACCAGGAGCCTGCACGTGCATGGGCACACAGCGCTGGAGTTCTGAGGTTACTCTCCCTCCCCTGGTATGGGTAGCCATAACAGCAGCACAGTCAGCATGCTGATGGCAAGGTGCCTGCCTTGGAGCAACCATACCGCCCTAATAATAAACCAATCCCACCAAAGCCCAACCCACACAACCACACCCGTGACACCAGCACCTACAGCAGCTGGGGGGGGGACGGACCCACAGACACAGCAAGAGAACAGAGGCAGCTATGCAAGGCCAACCTTTATTGGCACAGGGACTGGTAGAATGCTACAATGGCTAGGGAGAGCAGATGCCAGGGACAGGGGGGAGCACTGCAGGGTGCATGGAAGGAGTGGTACAACCAATCCACGGGATCTGAGGGTTTGTCAGTCAGACCCGGCAGGAAAGCGACTGTAGGTAGATCCACAGAATGCACCGCAGGAGACAGATGGGGAGGCGGATGGGACACACAGGTGAAAGGAAGTAAGCAGCACGGCCAAGGGGGAGCAGTAGTGCCGGTCCATCACAGGGAAGGGGGGAACCATGGTGAAGGTTGCAGCAACAGCTGAATCATGGTGCAGGTGCCTGGGGCTCAGGATACAAAGGCCCCTGGACAAGACCATCCCAGGCAAAGACGCCCCTTCAGTAGCCACAGGCACGCATATGGACATTCACCATGAAGCGGGACAGGAGGGGGTGTCCCATGGCAGCAGCTGCCCCAACATCTAAACTGCTCAGTACAGCTCTCAAGGTAGCCCTCTCTAGCACTGTGGGCCAGCTGTGAAGGAAGGGCCCACCAACATCAGGTGGAAGCAAGCCAAGCTCCACAAGGTGATCCTGACAAGCAGATTGAGGGCATGCGAAGCCACAGGCACTCAGGAGGGCACAGGCGTAGCAGCTCATCATATACAGCCCACTGGCCTGGAGCGCCAGACCAAACTCCTGATGACTGGCCACCTGCTGAACAGCAGCAAGCATCCAGGGTTCCCATGGCAGCACAATGGTCAGGTCGGCAGAGGGGCACAAAACTGAGTTCCATGGCACGCCTCTGGCACTTCACACCCCCAAAGGGGTGTCGCAACAGTCACGGGACAGGAGATTGAAGCCATCATCCACGGAACGGGCGTCACTCACCAACATCTGGACATTGCTGCACTGTCACAGGGTTCCCAGCAGCATGGTGGTACACACCGGCCACTCCTCCCCTACCAAGTAATCGGTTCCATGGCTCGTTCCACAGCTGGACATGGCCTGCAAAAGGGCTGAGAGTTGGAGTGCAACCAAAGTGGATGATGAGCTGCAGAGTATAAGCTTGGATGGGGCCACAGGTGGCAGCTCTCTGGAGGGTTACCTTGGGCAGCTGATAGTGCCTGGCCTCAGTGGGTGTGAGAACAACTATCCCACACACAGGGAGGGCACATCCCTGCTTTATAAGGTGCAGGGAGGATGCACAGGACTTGGGGGAGGAAGGGATGTGAAACCATCAAGGGGCCACAGTAGCTAGACCGGACAACTGCCGTCCCTGGAAATGGGGGACCTATGATACATACCCCGAGCCGCCCCGAGCTGTTTTAGGAGAGGCGGGGTAGAAATGTAATAAATAAATAAATAATAAATACCACACGCCCACCATATGGTGCAGCTGCTCAGACAACTTGGGAGGGCTCAGTAGAGCTAAGCTGGCGAGGCAATCCAATGTACGAGGTACAGGCGTCCGCTGAAAGATGATGCATCAGCCTCGCATACAGCTGGCACCCAGTGCACAGGGGAAGCATCTTGGAGACCCCAGACAGGTGTGCATAGTGTACCCACATCGCTGCACCAACCGCTGAGGCCCAAAGACCCAGCACCTATCCACATAAATATTTATTTATTTATTTATTTATTTTATATATCCACATAAAGGAGCCGGATTGACTGCTACGGTGTGACATGTTGGGTGTGGTGGTTGTGGAGAGGAGCGAGTGCAGTGAGAGCGATAAAGAGATCAGAGGGAGTGAAGCAGGGGTGTGTGGAGAGTGATAGAGGTGTGGAAGGGTGTGTGACCGTGGGGCATGTGGAGGGAACGGTGTTGGGTGCATGGAGTACTGCCTGTGGGTGAGAGGGTGTGTGCGAGGGGTGACAGCACAGGGCAGCTAGCTGGTTCAGGGTATCTGAACCCTGATCGCTATCCTGGCAGCATGTTTTCATCTCCTGGCACAGGTGTTCGAGCAGATGGCCGATCTCCTTCACCCGGCACACTGCTGGTATACCCGTGGTCTATGCCACCAGAGAGCAGTCAACCTGCATCACGTGGCAACAGTTTGATGGGTGTGGTGGATCAAGGCCAGGCACCAAGCGATGGTGGGGATGGCAACATCGCACCACATCCACCTCGTTCTCTTCAGGTTGCCTGTCAATGTGTATAGGTGTCAGATGACTCTACCCACGCGATGGATGGCCTGAATGCGGTCTCAGAGCCATGACTGGTGGGAGAACATGCTTACGACCTGGACTGATGATGAGTGAATCAATCCAGATGACCCACTCCCTGCTGACCCGGATCGCTGAGATCCTTGGCCCCCACCTCTGCAGAAACAAAACCAACATGTGCTGCTCCATACCCCCGGGTACGCAGGTTGCGAAGACAGTGTGGCACCTGGCAACCCCCGATTCCTGCAGGAGCATGGGTGAACAGTTCGGGGTGGGGGGAGCGACTGTGAACAGGGTACTCCATGATGGCAGTGACCTCCTAGTCGATCTGCTCCTGGAGCGGGTCATCCAGGTCCGGGACCCGGAGGTAGTGATCTGGGACTTTATTTATTTATTTTATTCCATTTATATGCCACCCCCTATGCCTGTGGGAAGCATTTCGGGGCGGTTTCCAATACAGCATCTTGGGGTGGCTTTGAGGTGATGGGCTTCCCACATTGCATCAGAGCCATTGATAGCACCCACATACCGATATTCGCCCCCCCCAACACCAAGACCGATTACCTGAACAGGAAGTAAGCATTCTTTGTGAACCTGCAGGCAGTCGTTGACCATGGATGCCTGTTCACTGATGTGTACACAGGCTGCTTGGGAGGAGCCATGATGCTCGGTTCCTGCACTCCTCCCCATTCTTTGCTAGGATGATAGATGGGGAGATAGCCCCGAACATGTTCAGGAGGATTGAGGGTGTCTCTATGGATCCGGTTGTGATAGGGGATCCCACCTAGCCTCTGACCCCATAGCAGATGAGGTCCTATCCCGTGGCCCGCACCCCCAATCGGGTACTCTTTAACGAACGCCTGGCCTCCACGAGGTGTGTGGTGGAGAGACTCTTCGGCCTGCTCAAGATGAGATGACACCGCCTGCTTAACTGGAGCCAGTTCAACCTGCAACACATCCCCATCCTTGTCCTGGTGACCTGTGTGCTCCATAACATCTGTGAGACTGGTGGGGCTGCCTTGTAATATTTCCCGCCACCTCCCTGTACAGAGATGGGGCCCAGTGCCCGTGTACCAGAATGTTCAGGCTGGGGTCTTCAGGCGGATCTCTGAGGAGAACCATGACACACTCTGCAGGTGCATAATTGCCCAAATGGCCAGAAAATTACAGTTGCCTATAGGCTGCCCCATTCCAACTGCCCAGTATCCCTGTACACCATGCCTCAATACATTGTGCTGTCTACACCCACCCTGGTCCATTGGTCAATGTGGTGCTACCATGGATCCAGGATCTCCCATGCTATGGCAGGGCTGCCCATTGTTGCACCCAACCAACTTGTTCTATGGACACCCCGTCAGACCTCTTGTGTGCTATCCCCTGTACTGGGGTCTGATTGGCCATGGTGGTGGGTGCTTGTTCTCGCACACCATTCCAACCTCGCTGTGATTGCGTGGTATGGCACCCTGTTGTGTGCCCTGGCGGCGCCTNTGTGCTATCCCCTGTACTGGGGTCTGATTGGCCATGGTGGTGGGTGCATGCTCTCACACACCATTCCAAACGTGCTGTGATTGCATGGTATGGCACCCTGTTGTGTGCCCTGATCTGTCCTGGCAGCGATGGCTGGGTGTCATGGGCAGGGTGGTGGTAGTCCTTGGTTGCCCCTCCCCATGACCACCACCTGTGGGTGGGGATGGTCTGGTGATGACCCACCTCATCCCTATTACCTTATGCCTCTTCATCCCATTCAAGGCGGTTACTGGGTCTCTGCAGGGTGCAGTTACATCCCTCCCCTCGTTCCCATCCTGTGCCCAGCGGTCTGTGCCCCTGGCTGTGTCCTCTAGGTTTCACCTATTCAATTGGGCACAGGTGTGAGCTTCTGGCCCTGCCTGCCCCACAGCTGTTAACACCCGCCTCCCTGACAGTGGCCATTACTGTGGTATGTTGCTGACTCCCTCACTTCACGTGCATTCCCATGTAAAGACTCCAGAACTGATAGATATGTTCTATTAAATTGTTTTATTTGGGGGATATTTACAGGGGTTGAGGTTATTTTTGTGGGGGTCTTCCCCATCCTCTGTTTATGGCTCCACCAGGGGATGGCAGTCTGCGGGCCTTGGCAACTGCTGCCCGCTGTGCCCATCAGCTGCCTGGCCCAGGCTCTCCTTCCTCCACCAGCTGCTCCACTGCATGGTCTGGTGATTGCTCCTGTGGAGTGGACACTCAGCATTAGAGGTAGCGGTTACCCATTTACTGTGCCCCAGTTCTAGTGCTCCCATACCTGACCTCCCTGTGTCCATCACCACCTCCTTTGCTGCATTACAGCCCTTCCTCGTGGCTGGGTGGGTACTGTGTCCTGTGTTTCCCCTCCCTCTATGTCTCTTGGCAACCACCAGTTCCCTTTGCTTACCTGTGCATGTGGGGCGGCCCACCTTGGAGATTGGGTGGCTGGGTGTGCAGGGATGCTCTGCGGTGGGTGGGTGGAGACCCAGGGAGCGGGGTTGTGGAGGGTTCTGGAGAGGAACCAGTCCGGGAGTGGGGTTGATTAGCCACACACACCCTTTGGTGTTGTTGGGGTGCCATGAAGGGGAGGGGGCCTATGTGACCTAGGCCAGGGTAGGGATGCTGCTGGAGAAACCAGTGCTGAGAGAGGAGCTGGGGAGGGGGCACTTGCACCTGTGGGAGAACACCGTGGTGTTGCAGTACTGCCTGCCCTCCTATCGCGGATGCTGGGCCCGTGTCATGCTGGGGGACACAGAGCAGAGCCTCCATGGCGTCCTCTATCAATCTGAAGGCCTTAGCAACGGTTTCTTCCAGTGTGACATGGGCCCTCTCCTGTCTGTCCAGGTGCTGCTTGCGGAGGATGGCGGCAGATTGGCGCATGCCCCAAAGGTGCTCTGTGCAGGACCGGGTGAGTATAGCTGACATTTTCTCCTGGTTCCTTTCCCCCTCCACTAGCTGTACCTCCCTGTTCAGGACCTGCTCTCTGTTTTGTGCCTCTGCCAGCCACCTCGTCTCCACTAGCAGTTCCCCCTCTAGGTCCTCCCTCCTCCACCGGTTGTGGGCCTGCATCTCCTCACACTTCTGGCGGCAGCTCCTCTGGTTGGCCCAGGCTGCTCCTCTGTGAATGAGAAGGGTACCTGTGTTTAGCTTGGGGATGGGGCCCACCCCCATTCATCTGTTCCAGCTCCCGGGACTGTGCTGCCATATCTCCCCCGACCCCCGGACTCTCCCTCCAAAGCCCTGGCTCTGTTGTTGGCCTCCCCCTTTGCTCCCGTGTCCACTTGGGCATGTGGCGTTGGCCCCCTCTCTGCTCCCCTAATCCATGCTTGCATTTCCCACCTGTCCCCATCATGACTTCATCCCCATCTCTCTCCTCCACGGTCATGTTCCCCTTCTCCCCTGTGCTGTCCCCACCCTTTGTCCTATGGTGTTCTCGTCCCACCTCCTCACTGTCCCCTCGGCTCGACCCTCGCTGTCTCTCGGGTGGGGTTGTGGCCTGTAGCGCTGCAGTGCCCTAGTTCACCTTCTGTCACCCCACCACCTCCCACCCCATACCCATATTTGTGTATACCTACCATTGGTTTCCAGGTCACCGGGCCCCGCGTTGGCCTCGTGTTCCTCCACATCCTCCTTCAGGGCCGCCACCACCTCCTCCTCGTGCACCTCCAGGTCCCCCTTGGGCTGTGTGAACAGATATAATCTGTCAATTTGGCTGTACTTCCCTGCTGGGGCCCTTGATGTTGTAGCCCGGGCCCCACCCCACCTTGCTCTGTGGTGTTCCTCTTACCTGGATTGTATTCCTCCACCTACCGGGGTGTGTGTGTGTGTCCCTGTTGTTGGTCTGCTCACCATGCGCCCCCTGTCCCTGTGGGTTCTGATCCCGTGGATTTTGGGGGTGCACAGGAAGGGTGATATGTCCCGTTTCTGTTTCCAGGGATGCCTCCTCCACCTGTAGGAGGATGGGGTATCCTCTCCCACATTCGCCAGGGACTGAGGGCTCCCCCTGCTCTGGTGATTGTGATGTGTGTGTGTGTGTCTGTTAGTGCCCTCTTTCTGCCCCTGGTGAAGGCAGTGCCATGGATGCGGGAGACCACGATGACCCTGTCCATGCAGAGGAACCGATCCAGCTGATCCTGGAACTCCATTGTGCACATGGGACGACTGGACTTGAGATTATTGTCCTTGATATGGTAAATATCTGGACCTTAAGTCCTTTGCCTGCTGCATGCATTGGGTGGTATCCCTATTGTACCCCGACTGCTGCATCTCCTGGGCGATAGCTTCATAGATCTGTTTGTTCTTGTAGTTGTACAACAGGTTGTACTGGACCTTTTTGGCCCCCACATGCGTATGAAGTCTAGGGTCACCTGCCTGGACCAGGGTTCCCCTTTTTGGGTTCTGCGTCTGGGAGGCTATCCAGTTTGGCAGCGAGGGGCCTGCCCGGTGGCTGTTGTGGCAGTGGAGCAGGTGGTCTCCTGTTGGGGGAATGCATGGGGGTGAGCTGTTGACCGGCTGCACCCCTGTTGCATCTCTGGGGTGTTCCTTAGCCCCACCTCCCCCTGGGCAGCTCCCGCTGTTTTACCTGACTGCCAGAGAGCCCCTCCTTGGCTGTCTCCCTGTGGTGCTGTGTGCCTGGGTCTGGGTGCTCTCCTGTGGGGTGAACAGTATAGCTGTCAGCTGCCCGCCCGGGGCTTCCCTGATGTGTGCTTGCTTGGGGCTTGTCAGCTTCCTCCCTCCCCTGGGTGGGGAGGTGCCCTCACTCTCCCAGGCGGCCTGCTCCCTGTGCGCCGTGGCTGTGGATTGGGGTGGGGATGTGGTTGGTGCCAGGGCTAGTAGTAGTAGTAAAAATTTATTTAGGCTGAGCCGTAGCTATGGCCTTGAATACAGCATACATATAAAACACAGTAATACAAATATACATTATAAGGGATCCACAAGGATCCAACAAATAAATCAGTATAAAATCCCATACCCTCCCCTGCTCACAAATAGTAGGGAAAGTCATCAACTCAAACCAAATCAACCTAGAATCAACAGCTAGGTAGAGCAATTACCTCCATAACTAAGCATACATAGAGTACATTATTAGAACCAACCCTACATGCCCATTACTTGGCAATGGCAATGGTAATTAGTAAGCGATAGGAATTTTACAGCTGGAGTCAGCTACTAAATAAACTTGACCCTCCTTAGCTGGCCATTCATAATGCATTATTATCCCAACACTACTTACTCATCAGGTAACTGAAGGCTCTAGTGGTGAGTGAAAGTTCAGAAACTGACAACGCTTCACCAAGGCTAGAGTTAAAAACATAGCCACCATCTGCACCAGTTGCAAGTTCCTAGAAAACAAAAATTTATCGCACAGGGCTATATGAGACCAGCCCTGGTATTCCTCTAAATAAGGGAAAAGAAGATCTTCCCGTAAGTTGTCATAAAGGCGGCAACGAAATAGTAAATGGTCAGTGGTCACTATTTCCTGAAGGTCAAGGGGGCATAATCTTTGTGCAATAGGAACTCCTGCAAAGCGACTCTTCAGGAGACGTGTCGGCAAGGCATTAAACCTTGCCGCACTGAGTAACCATTTCCCCCTTGCAGTACTGTTCATGCCAAGCCAGCGAATCGCTCTTGTTGTAGAGATTTGTATATCCCGAGGTGGGCCGTGGCTCTGATCTTTCCCCACTCACTCTGCAGGTTGAGGTCTTGCCAACTTGTATCAATCTCCCCCATAGTGGAGCGTGGATCTTTAGACAAAAGATAAACCCTAGACAACCCAATGCAGCTAAGATGTAGCTCCACTCGGCGGGTCCATATACTGCAAAACAAGTCCTGGGCAAGGAAAGGAAAGAGACCCCTTGGGTCAGGATAAGCTATTCTAGCCCATAATTTGTGCGCCCTTCCCCACGCCTTATAGGACCATCTCCGCTGCCCTAACTCAAGGTGGATAGCTGCCCCTGGGGTGCCACCTGGGGCCCTAAGTAAAGTTCTAAGAAAATTCGACTGAATACAGTGTATATTGCGTAGCCCATACGGAGCCAAAGCTCAGCTCCAAACAGGAACTGTGCTGAGGATTTGCTATTAAAGGCTTGCAAGACCATCCCATAAGCCCCCCTCCCTGATTGAAAGAAAAACTTTTTTATCCCAGACACTGAACGCTTAGCTACCAAGGATACTCTCTCTCTACGTGGGGCTTCCATCCGCCAGGTATTGAAATTCTTTGACCTATTCGACCGAAACCCCCTCTATACTCCAACTATACCAATTCTTCCTTAAGGACTTAGCAAAAACTAGGGGTGGGAAGTTCGGATCTTCCGGTATCCGATACTGCCGGTATTTTGGTGTTCCGGAAGTATCAGATGAATCCAGTATTTGGGGGGGTATTACCGGTACCGGAACTTTTACGTTGCGGCCATTGAAATGAATGGCCGCAATGTAAAAAAAGAAAAGAAAAAAACCAAACACTTTCCCTCCGCAGTCCAGGCTGTGTGGGTGGAAGGGGGGGGACACCCCCCACCCACTCTGCCCAGTCTGGATTTTTTTTTAAAAAATTTTTTCCCCAAAGACCCTGCTAGTGCGAGCTCCGGGCCGCTGCCGGTGACCCAGAGCCCACACCAGCAGGTAGGTACTGTCGGTACTAGGGTGATCCCTGGGACGGGGGGTGGTTTAACGCACACCCCACCCCAGGGATCACCCTACCTCCCCACCCAGGGATAGCCTACCTTTGATGCTCTGGGCGGCGGTAGCGGTAGTCCGGCAGCTTCCGCGCTGGCTGTGGCTGCTGGCTTCAGCATTTCTAGGCCTTCCAGGGAAACCCGGAAGTTCCCCGGAAGGCCTAGAAAGCACTGAAGCTGGCAGCCACAGCCAGTGCTGAAGCTACAGGACCACTGCCGCCCGGACCACTGCCGCCCGGAGCGCCAAAAGTAGGCGATCCCTGGGTGGGGAGGTAGGGTGATCCCTGCAGTGGGGGTGTGTGTTAAAGCACCCCCCACCCCAGGGATCACCCTAGTACCGACAGTACCTACCTGCTGGTGCGGGCTCTGGGTCGCCAGCGGCGGCCCGAAGCCCGCACTAGGGATTTAGGGTAAAAAAAAATTCTTAAAAAAAAATCCAGGCTGGGCAGGGTGGGTGGGGGGTGCCCCCCTTCCACCCGCACAGCCTGGGAGGGGGAGGTGGGAGGTATTTCATTGATTTCAATGGGGACAGTTCCCCATTGAAATCAATGTAATAAATCCGGCACCAGTAATCCTGTTTTAATCTGGTAACCTGGCATTTTGTATACCGGTAACCGGTAAAACCGGTAGCCGGTATTGTGCCTGATGTCCCACCCCTAGCAAAAACCATTACTTTAGAGTTGGAAAGATTAATCTCTAAACTATTTGTTCTGCAATAGTTAGTGAAAGCCTCCAACTGTCGATTCAAACCTATTCGAATTTGTGAAAGCAATACCAGGTCATCCACAAATAGTAGACACCCGATAAAGTGGAACGCAAGGCGAGGGGGAAAGAATTGGAGTTGGGCCATTGCTGGAACTACGTCATTAAAAAAAAATTAAAATTAAAAAGTGCTGGGGCCAACACACAGCCCTGTTTTACACCCCTCTCGACTGCTACCTCCGTTGACAGATGTCCACAAGGACCCAGCTTGACTGCCAATTTTGAGTTTGCATACAATGACTGGATCAAGTGCAACAGTCTACAATCGACCGAGGAGCTATTAAGCTTGTTCCAAAGTAAATTCCTATCTACGGAATCAAAGGCCATTTTTAGGTCCAAGAAAGCTGCAAAGAAGTGTTGATTCTTCTCCCTGTATTTGTTTATGATATGCGTAAGTACATAGCAATGGTCAATTACTGACATTGCTTTCTGAAAGCCTGCTTGTTCTGGGTGGATGACCTTAGTGTCATCCATCCATTTGGTGAGCCTAGTAAGCAGGTACTTAGTGTAGATCTTACTGATGACACATAAAAGGCTAATGGGCCTATAATTAGTTGGATCAGTAGCCAGGCCTTTCTTGTACACAGGAACAACCAACGCCCTACTCCAGGTGGAGGGGACTTCTTCTGTGTGATTAATAGATGAAAAAAGGGCTGTCAGCATAGGGACCCACCATTCTCTGTATTGTTTTAGATATACATTGCACCCTCTGTCCTGTGTCGGGAAGGGTGTACTGTCAGTAGCCGTCCTGTACCCCCTCCCCCAGTGCCGTTGGCCCAGGTCCCCCACCTCTGGGTGTCCCAGAATCCCTCTGCTTACCCTGCCCCTTCCTGCACGTGTCGTGGTACTGGCTCCCTTTGTCTTGGATTTTTCTGCCTGAAATGTTGGGAGTCGACGCACTTATGTCTTCGTGGGCTTCTCCTTTAAGGGCTCCTGGGTGGGCATTGGGCGTCTCTCCCGGTGAGTGTGGCTGCTTGTGGGCTCCTGCAGGGCCTCTCTAGTGTGTATCGATGGGTTTGGCTGACCTTTCCCATGGGTGTGCTTGTTTTGCCGTTACACGGACGGGTGTTGAACACCCATCTCCGCCCACGGAGTATGCTGACTCCTTCCCAGCTCCTTCCCTGTTGGTGGGTGGGTCGCAGGAGCATGCACACCCAGCCGTTGACGTTTACATGGATGCTCTACCACCCATCCGATGGGTGTTCATGGGTCATTGTGGGTGGGTGGCGTCCGTGTAAAAACTGCCTATATAGTAACTTTGTACTAATTTATAATTAAATATATACGGTTCATTGTAATCCTATATGCATTTTATTTGAGTAATATTCATTTTGAAAGGAAGGCACTTCAATTTTAGTATATTGCTTATTCAGATACTTGGCCTGAAAGGCACCATTTGACAGCAACATC
This sequence comes from Sphenodon punctatus, assembly GCA_003113815.1. Lineage (NCBI taxonomy): Eukaryota > Metazoa > Chordata > Lepidosauria > Sphenodontia > Sphenodontidae > Sphenodon > Sphenodon punctatus. The sequence goes on from QEPC01001394.1 coordinate 3,883,431, forward strand.
TATTTCACTGATTTATTTAATTAGATGGGAGGACATTGTAGTGAACTGGAGATGATCTAATCAATCAGAACAATTTGCCTGTGTTTATGTTAGTGCTCATTCCCCCCCTCCTCACCAACATCCACTTTGGTGGATGTTTTCCTTTTCTGAACAAGCAGGTTTTGCAGAATTCTTTCAAGGTCAACAGATCCTCACTCCTTTGTCCGAGGGCATAGTGAATTTCAAAAGTGACAGCTTCTCACAAAAGGTGTCCCATTAATAGCATTCTCCTTGCTTTTAAAAGGTAGGAGGGATGGGCATCTCCACAAACTGCAGGTGTGACAGAAAGAGATAATGCAAAGCTTACTCCAAGATTTGTAGTTCAAGTGTCATTCCCAAACGAGTCGGAGGCTAGCACAGATCACTCTTCTGATACTCAGCCAGTGAGTCACTACATTCTACACCAACTTCAGTTTCTCATGTATTGTAGAGTAGGCAAGTATAAAAAAACTTATGCTGAAAGTTTGGTTAAGTAACTTGCTTGATTGAGGCCTTATTTGCCTTTCTATTGCACCCGCCAAATGTGATTAATCATAATCCCCAATAGAATAAACACACAAAACACTGCACTACCTAGCAACACCAATATTAGCTCCATCTGTTTGGAAATGGCTGGATTAGCTGCCTCTTTGACTGTCTGTTAGGCTTGTTGTTGGTCAATCAAATAATGTGAAGATCAGCCAAATGGAATTAAAGTAAAATATTGATTTGAAGGAAAATTGAAGATGGTGTTTGCTGCTGATTTACAGATAAAGAGTGTGTGGGGAGGAACTTTGTGCTAGAAATACTTCTAGCTCATGCTTTTATTCAGGGTCTGTGTACGGCTTACCTTCTCTATGCAGGCAAACACTTTTATCTGTATCTTATAGAAAAGGTGGGGAGGAAGAAAATTCATAACAAAAGTGCATCTTCCAGTTCATCAGTGCAGTGTTTTTAATCATTGCTTTAGAAAATTAGGAACTATTTGAATAATTGTATTAGAAAATTAAAAAACATTTAATCCACAGTTTTGAGGATTAGCCATTCATAAGGTCTTGTGTTGTCCTTTCTTTCCAATGTGGATTTGGCCACCGTCATCAATACCTTCATTAGCTCGAGGCTGGACTACTGCAATGTGCTCTATGTAAGACTACCCTTGAAGACTGTTCGTGAAGGTGCCGCCGTCTGTGGGGAATGGGTGGAGGCGGTAGCAGGTGTCCGGCCCGGCACATGGACGCGCACCCTCCTCCACTCATCTCCATGCATGGAGGTACCTTTGTTTTCCTCAATGCCTCTGTGCATGGGTGATGGGTGGACGTGGGTGGAGTGCGGGAACGCACACGCACCCTCATCCATCACCACCCATGGTCACACGGATGCCCCCCCCCTCCCACATGGGTGATGGGGGGGCGGCATCTCACGTTAAAAGGGCCTAAGACTTTCTCAACCTCCAGTCTACTCATGCAGAATCGAGTTTCCCTTCCCTCTTCCACTTGCAAAAAGGAACCTGCTGCTTCTTACCTGGAAGCAGACATGTTGCTTCTGCTGCTACCTGTGAACTAGGAGGAACTGGATCCAAGCTAGCCCTGCGTAGCTATGAGCAAACTATGTGGAGCAGCACAGCAAGGGGAAGTTCAATTTCGAGCCCATCTCTGCATTCTACCCATCCATAGGAGCCTATATTCAGGAAGTTGTGTGCAGACACAGCATGGAGCTTGCTCTCAGATACTCAGGGCTAGCTTGGATCAAACCCATCTGAGTTCCCAGGCAGCAGCATAATGCCTGTTCCCTGTAGATGCACTTCTGGATTGGGGAAGGTCTGCCCCAGCAATTTGTGTACAGGGTCAGGATTTCCTGTTGGGGATGTGCCCCTTTAGCCCATATGAACAAGCCAACATTCATAAAATTTGATTAATAGTTTATTAAACCCTCTACTATCATGTATTTGGAAGGAGTACAGGATTGTGTCTCAAAATTGCTTTGTGCCCGGAATGCCTTCTAAGGTTGAGGAGATCTGTGGGGTTTTCCAGCACTGTGTTGGAGATGCTCCAGAAACCACAGCACTGGGCATTAAATTGAGGAAGCAGAAACATCCAGCCATCTTCTCAGGAAGATGAATGTTGTTTTGGGAATCTCCAAAGATGAATGGAATCTTAAGTAGAAATTTAGTGCTCCGCGGGTTTCTCATTAGAATAATTGCTGTTTCATGGTGGAATCTCTAATAACAGGAAATGTGAAAATAAAAACAAGATGAGATCATGAGTACAGCATAGAGTACAACTAAGAATCCTCTCAAATTCTCAAAGATTGCAGGAAGAGTTGGATCGGGCTCTTAACCCAGAAAACTGTCAAATGCAAAGGCTTTTTGTACATTTGCTCGATAGTTCAAGAAACAAAACTGCTGTGGCAGCAATTTACACATCATGTTCCTGTGATTAATATTGATGCATTCAATTTAAATATCTGATGGTTGGAGTAAGAACTGTGCAGTGCGTTTACAAAGCAGAAAATTATTGGTATTCATAGTTCTAAAGAATTAATTAAAAGGAAGAAAGGAAGGTGTTTTCAAAACAGAAGAAAGTCTCTATTGTGTATAACTACTATTGATGTAAGACAGGAGCTGGATCTAGAATTAATTATGACACTGTTTTTAAAATGTTTCTTATCCACCATTCCCCAGGTTCTTTCCATTTACTCTAAAATCAACCAACTTCCCTTGTACATAGACACAATATCATTTCTGCTCATTAAGCACCATGAAAATGATGAATATCTGCACTACAATGGATTGACACATTTCCCCATGTGTTCTTGGAAGTTTTATAATTATTAGTTAAAACACAAAATAAAAAAGCATGCAAAAGCCCTATCCCATTATTAAATAAAATATCCTTGAGCAGCATTAAAAACTTGGATGAAAGTCTGTCGAGAAACTTGGTAGGGTTTTCTTGCTTTTCTTTTTGCGTGCTGCAATAGAGATCTCTGTGGAGATACATTTAAAGGACATATATCAGCATTTCAAAGCAAACTATAGTATGGTAACTTGGACTTGATTAATCAATGTCTGAAGAGATGAAAATACATCGACAGCAGCCAGTATGCTTAGAAAAAGTAGCTGGTGTTTCACTGGGTGTTAACCCTGCAGGCTCTGCAAGGCCCCCAGTAGATGGGCCAGTGGTGCCCCAGCCGTGGTCTTCCTCTGCAAGCAACCTCCCCAGCATAGAGTGCTCCTGCGACCACTCTGGGCTGCAACCATGCTATGGTAGAGAACGCGGCCCGCCTCATGACCCCCCTCCACATCAGATGAGAGGTGGCCCTAGGGCAGCCCGTTGCTCCAGTTTGGGGTGGGTTACCCTGCAGAGTGTGCTCTGCCTTTCTGGGGATGACGCTGTGTGGAGCTGCCCCAGCCCAAAATTGGGGGGGGGGGGGAGGAGGACCAATGTGAGGCCCTGTCTTGTGTGATTACAGCCATTATGTATCCACAGAAAGGCAAACCAGTGTGGTGATTATTCAGACTTCCAAACGTGCTTGACTTTGAACACCAGTGGTAATCAACATTCATATTTATAAAAGTCAGTGTCCTAAGACTGTTTGTTGATGTGATTATTGATTCTTTAATAGAAAATCCATCTTTCTTGTCGTTAATAAAATTCTATTCATATTGAGAAAACTAGGGAAAGGGGACCCATTTGTTGTAAAGGGACATCACAATGTTGTACTTCACTAATGATTGATTCTGAAATGCAGGCTTCTGTTTTGTATTAGTGTGGAAATTGCTTCAGAATGCAAATATCATGTTATTTCTAATTGTTATGAAAGCAGTTTTAGAAAGATTTCCTGTACAAAACAGACCCTGCAATAAAGGATGTTCACCGGAAATTTCCACCGTGTATCCATGGCCTTGCGCACATAACATTATTTTAACAAACAAATAGAACAATTAAGCATGGTAAACTTTGCAAAGTGATGATTACTGCACAGCACACATAAGCAAGGCACATAAGGGCGGTACGTTGTGAAATAGCTTTAAAATGCAGTGGTGTGGGTGTGCTGGTGCTGTGCTCACTGGAGACCACTAAGTAAGTATTTAGGAAGCAATAGCATGACAAGGTACGGTATTTTTCTTTTCGGCTTCTTGTTGCTTTCTAGCGCACTAATAATGATGGAAGTAAGTAAAAGAGACTATTTAATACTTCATACACTGCTATGAGCAGTGACTATCTAAACATTGGATGTGTGTATGAGTGTAATCGCACACATCTGCGTAACAACAGAGTCACATTCTTTATTACATTCTTGGACTGTAAAATATAGGATTATCTATTGAGATGGGCTGCGTAATGTATAATATTAACTCCTTGTTAGCCACTACTTTTTTATTCTAAATACATGCAGCCAGTAGAAAACACTTAAGCATTGCTGTTATAGTTAGTCATACCAAAAGGCTTTGACTGAAAATACAGCCTTGGATCATAGAGTAGAAAACAATTTCTCTCTACCACTGATACACACTTGTCTCACAAGAGCAATGCTTTAGTTAAGCTGTAGAAAATTCCCTGTTTTCAATCATTCATAACTTTACCAAAAATAGTACTTATTGTTTTAGGCAAAGTTTTTAATGCTTGGTCTCAGTTCACATTGAATGTGTTTGGTACCATTCATGATTTTTTGGCTACTAAATAGACTTTTGTGAGCTTTGAATGTAGGCTGGTTACAGCAAAGCTGACATTGTTTTGTCTTAAATTCTTGAAAAGCAACCATGGATGTTTTCAAATTTGATATTTGGCATGCCAGTAGTAAAACTGCAGCTTTCAGTTTGTAAGAATCTACTGTATACTACAGGTAATTGTCATGTTGGGTTGACCTCAGATTCAGGTTGTACTAGAAGAGAAACAAGGTGCTCAGATATAGCTGAAAGAACAGTATTCGTATTAGGGGGAAGCTGTGATGTCCAGGACACACAGTGATAGTGGCTTTTGAAGTGTGCATAACAAGAAGTGTTATGACTTTTCTTTTTTTTTTCTTTTCTTTTCCCAAATACACCTAGTTGCCTTTAGACCACTACAGATTGAGCCTTGTACTTATGTGGATTCCTTCTGGTATATCCACATGCTTAAACAGCCCTTGAGCCCTGGGCCTCAAATGTTCATGCATGCATATTACGTTTTGAAATCAGTGGCTGAATGACATATTCCAATAGTCAAGAGGTGCATCATAAAACTCCCCCAAACTATAACATTGGTATGCATAAATAGTGATCTTGAGAGGTGAGAGGGTAACTCAATCATCACTCTGAGGGGCTTTCACGCATTACAAAACACACCTGATTTGCCCCAGGGAAAATCTCTGGGAGGCAAATCAGGTGCGGGTTTTGTAATGTGGAAATGCAAAGTTGATATCTACGTCTTTCAATGTGGCTATGTTACAATTTACTATAACGCCCTCCTATCTTTCTCTCCAATAGTCTGATATATGGATTCACACACTGCAATGATTCATAAACCTATGCCCTTTTTGATTAGCTTTATGTCTGATACCTTATCAGAAGCTTTCTGAAATCAAAGCTGATTACACCTACTATTATACTTTACCTTCAGCTATCTTTTGAGATACTTTCATGAAAAATCCTGTTAGAGCAGTATCTTATTTCTATACTGACCTTTACCTTCCTCACTCTTCTCCCAGATATCATCTCTAATTAAAATTCCCAGTATTTTACAAAGAATTCAATAGAACTGTAATTATCTGCTTTTTCAGTATCAGATTTATTTATTTATTTATTTAGGCAGGCCTTAGGTACTCTCCATTTTCCCCCCTAGTGACATAAAACTAAACAGCCAGAGGAACTGCCAATTCCTTGCTTAATGAGGAGGGACATACACTGGATTTGGTTTTCTGCACTGGCCTTGAGGCGGAGGGTCAGTTAGTAGGAGTTAAAGGGGTAGAGCCTTTGTCAGGGTCCGACCATTACCTCCTTAAGGCGTGCATCCTGGCTCATGATAGCCCCCGGCAGGGTGCAGGACCTATTTGATCCGTCCGCCCCTGGAGACTTAAGGAACTGGATAGGTTCTGGAATGCTCTGGGGGAGTTTCCCCTGGACTTGACACCCGCTCTGTCGATGATCTCGTAGCCTTCTGGAACACCTTGTTGGCCAAGACCATTGACAGAGTGACTCCCAGGCATCTGCTGCCCTCCCAAGTCTCCCACAGGTCTCCTTGGTTTACTGAGGACCTGCGGTGTTTGAAGCAGGAGAGCAGGCGGTTAGAGCGACGGTGGCACTGGACTCGCGACCAGTATGATCGATCGCAGCATAAGAGTAGTTTAAAGGCCTATGCTGTGGTGGTGCAGGCAGCAGAGAAGCAGTTCTTTACTGCTCTTATTGCATTTGCAAAGTCACGTCCAGCGGAGCTTTTCCGGGTGGTGAAAGGCTTGGTCAGTCCTGCCTGCCTCCACCTAGACCTGGAGCAATCCAGTGACCGCTGTGACCGGTTTATCGAGTACCTTGTAGATAAGATCGCTCGCATCCGCCATGATTTCGGCACCACAGTTACTGCAGAGGATCATCTTGGGGCTATGGATGCCCCGTCCTGTCCTGTTTTGTGGGATCGGTTTCAGATTGTGTCGCCTGCCGATGTGGAGTCCTTGTTGGGATCTGTTTCATGCCACTACTTGTGAGCAAGATTCATGCCCGTCCTGGCTGGTGAAAGCTAGCCAGGAGATGTTACGGCCATTGCTGGCTGGGCTGGTTAGTGCCTCCCTTCAGGAGAGAAGGGTGCCTGACTGCCTGAAAGAGGCTGTGGTTAGACCCCTGCTCAAGAAACCATCTCTTGACGCTGATGCTCCTGCCAGTTATCGGCCAGTCTCTAACCTTCCCTTTTTAGGAAAGGTTATTGAACGAAATGTGGCACGGCAGCTCCAGGAACATCTGGACCGCACCAGTTTCCATGATCCCTCCCAGTCTGGGTTTCGGCCTGGGTATGGTACGGAGACAGCATTGGTGGCCTTGGTTGACGATCTCCATCTGGTGTTGGACCAGGGTCGTCAGACCTTACTGGTCCTGCTAGACATTTCGGCTGCATTTGACACAGTCGATCACGAGGTGTTGGTGACTCGCCTGCGGGACCGTGCCGGAATTGGTGGGATGGTCTTGGACTGGTTTCATTCGTTCCTGGCCGGGAGAACTCACCGGGGGTCTTGGGGGAGTGTACGTCTTCCCCCTGGGACCTCACATTCTGTCCCCCCTCTTGTTTAACATCTATATGCAGCCATTAGGGGAGATCATGAGGGGTTTTCAGGGCAGGGCAGGGTTTCGTGTCATTGGTATGCTGATGACACTCAGCTCTACCTCTCCTTTTCCATCGACCCAGGCCATGCAGTCTCCTTATTTTACCAGTGCCTGTCAGCTGTGGGGGCTTGGATGAGGTTGAGCCATCTGCAATTGAAGACGGAGGTGATGTTGGTAGGCGAGGGCTTAGGGGACCTGGGGATGGTTGAATCTCCTCTTGTTGGGGGGGGGTTCGCCCCCATGGTGTCTCAAGTGCGGAGTCTGGGTGTGCTCCTCGATTCACAGCTCAGCTTGGAATCTCAGGTGTGGCCGTGGCGGGGAGTGTGTTTCGGCAGTTACATCTTGTCCTGCGGCTTCGGCCATATGTCTCAGACTCCGACCTCGCCACTGTCATCCATGCCTTCATCACCTCGAGGCTGGATTACTGCAACGCGTTCTACGTGGGGCTGCCCGAGAAGCTCATCTGGAGGCTGCAGCTGGTGCAGAATTCCGCGGCCCGTCTCCTGATGGGGGCGGGTCGCAGGGAGCACATGACACCAGTGCTCCAGACTCTGCACTGGCTGTCTATAAAGCCAGTGCAGAGATTCAAGGTGCTGGTTTTAACCTTTAAAGCCCTTAACAGCCTAGGCCCTACTTATCTGCGGGATCACCTCACTCCCCATGTGACCGTGCGACCCTTGAGATCATCTGTGGGAGTCTTTTTGGAGGTTCCCCGGGCGAGAAGGGTGGCCACCGATGTTAGATCTTTTTCAGTGGCCACCCCTGTGCTGTGGAATTCGCTTCCAGAGGAGGCTCGGCTGGCTCCCACTCTCCTGCTGTTTTGGCGTATATGTAAGACCTGGCTGTTCCGTCAGGCTTTTGGCGAGGGGTGAAGTGGGGGCAGGGATGGGGTTTTTCCCCACATATTGTATTTTTAAATTGTTTTAAAATTTTATATTGTTTTAATGAATGTTGTTCACCGCCCTGGGCTGTCCTGTGGGCAGGAGGGGCGGGATATAAATTTTAAATAAATAAAATAACAGATAAAATAAATAAATAAATTCTTCTGGAATTCTGACATACCTCCGTTTGGGATCCACAACCTTAGTGGTATTTATCTTGTCTAATTTATCTTGCATTATTCTGGTAATCATTTAGAAACAGTTTTGCTGTACTACTTCTTGGTTGACAGTTCTATCCTTCCCTGTTTGTTCAGTTGTATATATATACACATGTGGAACAGGCCTATTATAAACCATAAAACTATGGGAATTGAAGGTTGGTGCTTCAAGCAGTTCCAAAAAAAGTACTTCAAGGCATGAGGCCAGGGCAGCTTTTCTGACATAGGCTTAGGATGCATGCTCACTGAAAACATAGACAAATTAGTTTGGTGCTTAGGAGAGTCTGTCTCTAGAGGCCTTGGCAACTGCAGAAACCATGTACTCCACTAGAAGTTGTTTAAATTCTTTGTGGGTAAATGTTGCCATGTAGGAAATTTCTGTCCTCATTATTTCAGTGAACTGCTTGCAATACAGTTCTTTTTGGAATCAAATTACTTCAGGATGGGCAAAATTGCCAAAAAGCTAGAATTTCCAGACTCTGGGTGGAGGGATATATTTAGAATAGATTATAAGTTGAATGTAGACCTGGTTACAGCAAAGCTGAACATCTGTACCCACATCACTATCACTTCTTTAACCTTAACATGAGTAGTGACTAGGGAGCAATGTTATGGGTTTTATCAGTTATAAGGTCATTATTATAATGTGATAAAAGACCAGCTGGCGGCATCATATGATTTTTTTTCCTCTCTCATGCATGCACATGTACAAAAGTACTGTAGAATAGCCACTAAAAGCTTTTAATTTTAAAAAAAGAATAAAGAGGCATTGCACATATGTAGATTATGTATACTGTAGGCAGATAGGTAGCAGATAGTATGGTAGGTAAAAGCCAAAGAAGCTCTAAAACATAGTGTCAGTGGGGGCAGGGACCAGAAGGGGGTGACCGCACTCGTATCCACACGCACTCTCCGTCCACACGTGGGTGCTGGCAAGGCTGTGAAAGCAGATAATGCCCGTCAGGATAGTAATTGGGCCCACGTAGTCTCAAAGAGCCATGACCCCTATCATCATAGGGTGCCCAGCACCGGAGAAGGTCTATGTCCCCCTGCTCACCACCAGGACTCCACACACTCTCGTGCACTTGGGAAGGCGGGTGGGGTGGGGCTGGGCGGACCGGCGCAGGTTCGTGGGGAATGGAGGGTAGGGGGAAGGGGAAGACTCGCACAGCACACGGACAAGGGGTATGGAGCTTCGGGGTGGGAGAACACAATTACACAAGCACTCACCTTTTGCAACTCACACCACACCACAGGAAAAGGGACGCACACAAGAACAACACACACTCACGGTTTCCAAAACTCACGTAGCAGCACTCTCAGGCTCACGTATCTCTCACAAGGGGCCAGCTTCACACCCAGGATTACTGGCGCTGGGTGCCTCCCAGCTCCAGCTGTTATACTGTTGGCTCCGCCCCCCATGTGTCTGCAGCTGAGCAGAGCGCCGCAACAGCACAGGCACTGATCCCGCATCCCTCAGGGTTACTGGAGGTGGCGCAGCGCCGCTGTCACGTGGACTTGTTGCCTCAGCAACTGGAGACAACCACAGCAGTTCCGGCGCCGTGGCTTGGGCTGCGACAGGGGATGTGGAAGTGGAAGTGGCTGAGGGAGCGGATGGACCGGGGCATCCCCAACGCCCATGGCTGACAGATAGGTACCTATGTGGATTTCCTTTCTTGTTTATTTCTTTAGTCTGTCCATGCATTCTAATGATCATTTTCTGCCCCAAAAGTATCATTCACATTACTTAAAACATCAATTCGTTTATTAATTGCTGGCAATACTATCATTCTAAAGGGAACCCAAGTGCAAGCAGTCATGTTGATAACAGCAGTACAGAAACATCACGCCCAGCCTCCCTCCTAAATACTACATATCTACTTAATTTATTCATTGGTCTGAAAAAATGCTAAGCTGTCCTATAACAGAGGTTACTTGTAAAATAACTTTCTTGGCAGTAAGTACACGAGCTCAAGGAGTGACTGGTATTATGATATCCTCACCACAAGAGTTAATTTTGGAAAGGCAATTTTACTTCAAGGAAGGAAATATATGTGCCCATGCATTTCCAAATCAGAGGTAGCTGCTTGTAGCAACTACTTGAACTGCTTAATGCAGAGGCCCAAAATCGGTATTTGGACTGCACCATCCATGGAAGGGCTCGTGACATAGTTGATATTTTATATGGCTTTTATGTCTTTTTTGCCGTCTGGAGCCACAGAATTATATTTAAGTTTCAAAATGGGGCCTTGTAAACAATATTTTGGGAACTATTGACCTGTTGGCTCCAGAATATCCCTGTGCTTTGAAATCCACAAATCTTCTCCGCTCAGATAAAGCACATCCTATTCAGTATGCAGTGTTCCCTAATACTCTGTGTGTAGATTATTCATTAAGTTCTTTAAAGTCTTTTCCTTTTAATAAAGGACTTAATAGAGCCTACTCAAATAGGACTAGAGTTCTAAAAAAAAATCAGGCATGCTCTTTACTGTATTGTGTCTTAGCACAAAGCAAGTTATGGTGAAATTGAGTTTCTGTCTACTTAATAAATATTGATGTATTGGATGCAGTCAGGCATCACCCTGTGTGATCCATCGTTAAGGCTAGAGTCATTATGCAGGGAGGTCACAATTTATTTACTGCTCATTCATATTTTCATCCTCGGGGAGGAATCATTATGTAAATATTGAATACATTCATGAAATGATAAACAGAAGAATGTTATTTTTATTTTAAAAAACAACAAAAGAAAACACCACACACACACACACACGAACTAAAAGGTCTACAGAGTTAAAATCTTAATGAGATACATGTCTTTTCATATTCTGTCTCCTCATACCACCTCAAATACCTTTTAGTGGTGTTCTAGCAATACCGAAATGGTAGATATGGTATTCAAACAAGCTGTTATACAAGTATAATATTGTGATATTGACTGGCTATGCTACATGCTTGAAGAAGGGCCCTGTGTGGCCCGAAAGGTAAAAGATATCATTCAGATCACTTTGCTTGTGCGCTCTCTCTCTCCCTCCCCCTCCCTCCCTCCCTCCCACACACACACACACACACACACATATATATTTTCTCCCTCTATACACACGCACACACTCGATCTCAGTTTACTATGGGAGACTTATTATGTGTGCATCATACTGCAAGATTGCAAGTAAAGAAAAGAGACAACTATTAAACTGCATTAGCAGAAACATTGTTTCCAAGTCACAGGAAGTAATAATTCCAAACTGTTCTGTGCTGGTGAGACCTCACCTACAGTAACTGTGTTCACTTTGGGGCACCTCAATTTTAAGAAGGACATTGACAAACTGGAATGAGCTCAGAAGAGGGCAACAAAGGTGATATAAGGTTTGGGAAGGAAGTCCTATGAAGAAATGTTGAAGGAACTGGATATGTTTAGCCTAAAGTAAGAGAGATTAAGCAGAACCGTGACAAGCAGAGCAGTCCAAATGGCTAAAGTGCTGCCACAAGGATATGGCAATGAACTGTTATCCATTTTCAGAGCGGAAGAAAGAAAATGATGGGCTCAAGTTACAAATAAGATTTTGGTTAAATATCGGGAAAAACCTCTTAGCAGTTAAGAGCTGTTTGGCAGAGGGACAAATTGCCTGAAGAGGTTGTAGACTGGCAATCACTAGAACTTTTCAAAAAGAGCCATCTGTAGGGGACGTTGTAGCTGCAGACTTCCTAAATTAAAGAATCGGATTGGACTAGATCACCCTTGAAGTCTGTTCTCTGATTAGGGATGAGCGAACGCGGTTCGGAATTTCGGAGTTCGGACTGAACTCGAATAGTTCGGTTGGCTGAACCGAATGTGCGAACCGAACTCGAATTCGAATGTTCAGTTCAGATGTGTTTGGTGAGTTCGGAATTGAATTTCCATTGGTTTCATTGGAAAACACATTATTGTCTGTAACATTTTAGTTTTATATGCTATGTGGCTGGACATTGGCATGCCTGTACCTCCAATAGAAAGCATTATGTGTACCAAATCTCAAAACGATTGGATAAAGAAGTCCAATTTTAGAAGCAGTTAAATTATTGTATTTTGCAATATTCTACATATACATTCTTAGCTGTAACTTCTTTGCCTCACATTTAATGTAGGTGTAACTTGTCTGATTTATACCCCGTCCCATATTTACTATCTTTGCCAAATTTCAGAAGGATTGGAAAAAGGGTCTTGGTGGTATAAGCAATTAACATATAAATGTATATCTGACTATAACATCTTTGTAGTCCAACCAGTATACATGAAATTTGGCAGGGCTATATATTACACTTTTATGATCATCTTTGCCAAATATCAGAAAGATTTTATAAAGGGTCCCAATTTTATATGCCTGTACAACAAATGTAGAGAAGGGGCCTATGCCTGGAATTCTCTTACGTCACTGTGGTATAAGATTGGTTTGTGATGCGAATTGGCCAACAGAAATGTCAACCAAATATCCTCATTCTGTGCTGTGACCATCCCAACATATCTCCCCCACTTGTTTCTGGGAAGTCAGAAGCATCGGTTTAGGAAAGTGTCAATAGAGATTTTCTTATGTTATCTGTCTCAGTGCTACAGGATGTGATTGTGATGATAATTGGCCAGCCTGGATGTGTTTAAACTATGTCTTCTGACTGCTGGGATGCTATCTCAGAAGTCCCAGTTATGTTGCTTATGCCCGCCACAGGGCCGCCCCCTATGCCCACCTCAAAACCACTACCAATTGGTCCTGTAAAGCTAGAAGCTTGCAGTAATGTGTTTGGCCATTGAATGTGTCTGTCAGTCTTTGGGGTTGCTCCACATCCTTCCTCCAACAGTCTCTCTCCCCCTGCCATGCAGGGTGCCTGCCTCTGACTGGCACTGAATATGCTGAACTTCATCTGAATAATGATCTTCACAGGGACAACATCAATTGCTTATATAATTGGTTCCCTTTATCAAAGTTTCCTGTACATTTGTGGAAATGGCAGAAAAGGTATTTGATACATTCTTGCCAAATATCCTGTAAACAGAATGGAATATCACAATGTTACAGCTGAAAATATATTTTCAGGTTACTGTCTTATACCCTGGGGACCCTTTATCCACTCTTTCTGAAAACTGGCAGAAGTATTAAGCATATGGAGGGACATAATATGCACAAGTTTCATGAACATTGGATTGGATGCAAGATAAAGAAGCTGTAGCCATTAATGTGTATGGAGCTTTTCTTAAAATCACAACATTCAATTGCTTCTGTAATTTGTTTCCTTTATCTAATCGTTCCGAATTTTGCTACACATAGTGCCCTCTATCTGGGGTACAATCCCCCCAAAGATTATCAAAATTTAATAAGAAACAAAAATGTTATAGCCATAAATATGTTTTTCAGTTTTTTTCCTTTATTTCAAAAACCAAATGTCATTTTCAGTTCCCGATTGCACCAAACTAAAGAACCAACCGAGCCCGACCGAACCGAATACCAAATCCAAACTCAACCATCGACCCAAACCACCGAACATCCAAACCTGGTTCTGTTTACACATCCCTATCTCTGATTAATATTGTAGAAAATGTAGAAGGTAGTAATATATTAGAAAATGTATATCAGAAAATGGTAGAGGGCTTTCTTTGGTCTGTCATTTGTGTACATCAAGGAGCTAAATTTATCTTTCCTATAGAATTCCACACATTGTTCTAAAGAAACTATAACTCCCCCACCCTCCCCTTCCTAACAGTATAGGTTTTTAGAGTATCATTTTAATATACCCTTGTGAATGCATTTAATTGTTTATGTGAATTGCTACAGCTTTATTTCCAATTTTGGTTGATCAAGAAGTAACACACATTGGTCTGATTATCTGATTGGCCTGGAGAACGCCAAACCTCTGGATATTAACTTTAAGCAATATCATGCCTGTTCAGATGACACACCGAACAGGTGCAAATACAAAATATTTGGATAACATTGTAGATAGTGGGTGAAAACAGACATGCACCTTAACTCTGCTTTAACACGGCTTTAACATTTCTTATGCATGTTCCAGCACTGTATAGGGCAGGGAACCAATACAGCCCTGCAGTATGCTTAAGAAATGTTAAAGCAGTGTTAAAGTGGTGCTAAAGCAGTTACGTGCATGTCTGTTTGTCAGAACAGATGTCCATAGAGCAGCAACAGCCATCAAGTTTTAGAAGTTCCAGTACCTTTGTGGAGATGTGTCATAAGTTCACCACAAAGCTCTGGTTATATTGAGGCATGATTAGACCAATGGTATTGCATAACAGTAAAATGTGGGTGTTGAGGTGGTTTACAAAGAATGAGTTGTTCTCTCCAATTCCTGTCTTACCAGATGTTTCATGCTAAATTTGGGGGCTGGGCAGATGACCCTTGAGGTCCCAACTCTGGCATTCTATGATTCTGACATTTGTCAGAACAAGATCAGCAATGAGGAAATATCTAATCTATTTCAGCAGTCACTACCATCAAAACATATTCACTTTCCACAGCTCACTTAGTCTATGCATATTGAAAAGGTGGACATCAATGGATTCTAAACACGTGTATCAAGGAACACCCCTACATGGTTGTCAGTCATGGCTGCTGAAAGCTCTAGTGCCATGAAAAGTTCACCAGTGTCTATCCAAAACTGAACATTCAAGCAAGGCCATCTTTGACACCACACTCAGGGTCCGTCTGTGGCATGCTAGATGCAGGGAGATTACAGTGGGGTTACTGCTCCATATAACCTTGCGTTTAGGTGTGTGTGTGTGTGTAAAGCTCTCCATACTTAGGCATTTAATGGTCAATGCATTAGAGATAATGCCATGCAATTATATCAGATTTTTAATGCATTATGGCCATTTTGGACCAGAATTTCTGTTGACAGCAGAGTACTTGTTTTCAAATATGTCTTTACTAGTTTATGCCTATACAGTGAATGATGAATATTCAGTTCTTAACATGTGCAGAAGAGAAAATTCTGTTTCCGAAAGTAGAGAAACCAATTTGTGGGTCATATTTTCAATCTGGTACTAACCAATATAGATGAGCAGGTTACAGGTGTGAAGGTGGCTGGAAACTTGGAAGAAAGAGATCATGAAATAATACAGTTCATGGTCTTAAAGGAAGAAATCCATAACAGAAAAAAGAAAAGGGGGGGGGGGCATTAGGCTTGAAAAAAGCAGACTTTAACAAATGCAGAGATACCATAGGTAAGGTTTTATGGATAGGCATATTACAACATAGAAGTCCAAGAGGACTGACAGCTCCTAAAAGAAATTGTACTTAAAGCTCAACTAAAACCTTTTCCCATGAAAAGATAAGAAGAATCACAAGGAAGGAACTGATATGAATGGATCAGGCCCTTTTTAACTGCTTGCAAATAAAAAAAACCACCTCCACACCTACAGAAATGGGAAGGAAGGGGAAGTAGCTTGGGATGTTTATAAAGATATAGCATAAATGTATGGGACAAAATTAGGATTTGTAATGCAAGTCATATGAGCAGAGGTTGAAGGGCACTAGGAATGGTTAGGTTGGGGAAGAGATGACTAAGGGGGGGGGGGAATATAAGGCTACACACATTGTGAAAGGTTGCTATAAAAACATGGAGAAGTGTTCTCCCTTTCAATGGAAGTTAAGATGAGAGGCAATGGGTGCGAGCTGAAGGAAGGCCGATATAGACTAAATCTCAGGAAAAACATCTTGACTCTGAGCAGTCAGACAGTGGAACAGGCTACCTAGAGAAGTTGTGGGGTCTCCATCGTTGGAGGTATTAAGAAGAGGTTGTATAATGAGCATATGTCTGGAGTGATTTTAGTATGGCAGATCCTGTAGGATGGCTTTCCTTCACCAGGACTCAGTGACCCTCAGGTTCCCTTCCAGTTCCATGATTTGGTGATTACGTATGTATATCAATTAAGTATAATGTCATCTCAGCATGTTTAATTTATTTCATATAATCCTGCTGTTACCAGTGGAAAAAAGAAAATTGACAAAAGTTGGCTTTTTTTACTGCAATGTGGCCTGTGCACATCAAGACGTCATGTCTGCTTCTTCATAAAAAAAAAATCCCAGCTCCTAATGGGATACTGCATGAGTTACAACTGTGTTAAAACTTAGCAAATGGTATTCCACAGGGCTTTGATTCTTGTAGACTCCTAACAGTTTGTTAAACTGCAAGACACATGATTTAATGGCCTTTTAATGTCTTTGGGATTTTTTTCTTATTAACTGCAATAAAAAGAAATGGGCCACAGCAGTTTGATTGGAGAGATTTGTTCCTGTAATCAAAACAGCAATGCTTCACTGTTCTTCATTACAGTGTATGGGAACATATTGGAGGAGGAGGGGAGTGACATTGACCTTACTAATGCCAAAGTATAGGTTGAACAAAATTCGTTATAGCAGTTTGAATTTTTCTGTCATATGTTAAACTCTGGCCTTATTAAATATTTGATATAACTTCAGTCTCTATCTGAATCTGGTAGTTTGAACTTAGTATTCATTAAATAAGGACTGATAAATAGCTTTGGCTTACGTTCTTTCTTCTTTATATACTCCCTTCTTTTAAGATTTCATTATTGGATATGAAAAATCAAAACAAAAAAACTGAAGGGAAAGTGTGGTTGGATAAAGGATCCAACACCAGATGCAAAATCCCACATGACGTATACCCGGATAATACAAAAATCAAACACATTTTATTTACAGTAAAAACTTTATTGCTCTGGATACTCATCTTTTAAAAATATTCTGTGGGAAATAGACTTTTTTTTCTCTCTAGGCTGTAAAGTGTGATAGCAGGTTTACATTAAATTAAAATAGTTGAATTAACTTCTTGCATGAGGCTCATGCAAGAATCCAATTTTTACAGCCATTATGACCCCACCCCACATCCCCTCTATGATGTTTGCACTGCACTTGCTTCTTTCCTTACTTAAAAAGCCACTTTTTTTCTGCAACAAGAAACTCACAAAGAGAGGTTTTCTTTATTTTCCTACTTTTATATGAATTCCAGTGCTGAATATAGTAAAAAATGACCAGGCTTGCCTTGTTTTGATGTTCTGCTCTCCAGCCAGCAGTACCACACCTGCTTCATTCCAGTCTCCCTGCCAGTTTCTCTTCCATCAATTTGAGTTTCAGTCATCCTCTAGCAGATGAAAACACACAGCTTTCATTCCAATCTAATTAGCTGTATTCAGCTCTTCAGCACAAAACCCATTCTTCCAAGACAAGGCTGTGAAGAGCAAGTGAACTTGATTACACGTAGATTACCGTCAGGTTCAGTTAGACTATGCTGTGCTAGGTCTCAAAGTGATGCCTCCCAGGTAGGAGATAAATGCAAGCACATCTTGTCATGGTAGCATTTTCCTCCTTCATGCTGCTAACAGTCAGAGAGGTTTTTTTTAAAAGAATGTCTCTTCTAATATAGTGAACCATTTAGCATGTTCTTTTCCTAGCCAGCTTTAACAAAGGAAGAAATATTTCTCATTATAGGGAATGAACTAATTAGATGAGTTAAGTAATGCTGTTCTCTGGAAATTGCATATTGTACGTAACTCTCTGTTTTGCTCCATTATGTCTTTTCTTAAGCCTGTTTTACTGTAGGTAAATGTGGTAGAGGTGGTGTTTCTAACTATCACACAGGCCTAGTAATGTGTATGCTTCTTCATTGTATTGTTTGGCTCTGAGTTACTGAAGACTCTATTGAAATGCAGCCATTCCTTGAGTAGATTTTCTTTCCCCATAAGTGTTTTATTAGGCTACTAATAAGTTGCAGCTTCTCTGGGGCAGCAAGTCTCATTCTGGGATGCTGACCCTTGATAAGGGCAAAAACACAGTGTCTAGAATCTCTCTCTGTAATCAAAGTGGAGACCTCCTTCTCTAGTCATCATCCAGATAATTATTTCTGATCAAAAGCCAGCTCAGCTTGCAGTCTCTACATTAGCCAAATATTCTTCATTGCCTGAGCCCACGTAAAAACAACACTAGAGATTTTGGACAAGTAGTCCTGCAGAATAGAGAGAGAGCATTTTTACAAGTGTTGAAATCATAAAAATGTGCAGCTGGTTCCTTCCCTCCCTCCCTCCCCACCTCTCTTTTTTTCACCCAGCCTATAGAAGAGAAAGAGCTTCTGAGATCAGGATGTTAGTAAACCTGTTGCAGCCTGGGCAATTTGTGGGAACGTAACCTGACTATATCTGTCACACATGCACCTTTGGCACACCTAGAAAGCATCAATGCAGCAATAATCATTCAAATCCCTTCTAATAAATTAATTATTGATATGGAGTTGAATCCTCTGGTACTTGTGGGTAAATGTTACAGCAGTTTAAAAACTTGCCTTCTCCTCATAGCTCTGCATCCTCCTCCTGCTGGGTAGTTCCACCGTTGACCGGCAGGAGGCAGATGAACTTTTTTCCTTCACTGCGCCTGTGTCACGGGGCTACCTGGCTTCGCAGTCAGTCCGTCATCTTCCTCCAGGCCGTCGGGAGGTTCTTCGGGATCCTCAGGTCCCTAAAAAAGAAAAGAAGGATTTTTCAATAGGCATGGGGTGAGAGATAGAAAATAAGAGAAAATTAATCAGGAAGCCCTCAAAAGAGGCTTCGGCAGGGCAGTTGGGGAAGGCGATCCTGGATGCTGTCGCGTGATCGCCAGGCCGAAAAGAACTTTAATCCCTGCCAGCTCCCTCGCCAGGGAGCAGGGGAGGCTGCATTTAATTCCTGGTTAGCGGGGATTGTCCGCCGCGACGCTCCCCCCGCCTTCGGGCAGGACCAGCGCTGGTTGGTCCTGCCGCAATTAGCCCGAGCCTCAGACATACAGGTTCATGAGCGCTACAGACAGTGGCGCTATGCCCCCCCCACCCCTGTGGGTGGGACGGAGGTAACGTTCACTGAGGAAGGGGCACAGGAGGCGCAGGTTCCCTCACTATCCTCCATTGCCCAGACTATGGGGGAAATTATGATCTCACTCAGGGAGCTGACCCAGACAAAAAAGAGCAGGAAAAGAAAGAAGGGTTCACCCGCAAAGGGCCCCTCCCCCAAGGCTCTGAGAGCGGGAAAGCCTAGGTTGGGGAAAAAGAAAGCAAAGTCCCCACCAGGGGGAGCCATGCTCCATATTTTGCAATCTCCTCGGGGCTCGGAGGAGGAAGATTCCCAGGGAAAATGTAGGCAGGCCATAGCCCCTTCAGACTCTGATTCAGAATCCTCACAGCAGAGTTCAGACCTAGAGGAGGGGGAATGCTCAGAACCCTCCTCGGACCCTAGGAAGAGAGACAGACAGTTCCCTAGCCACTATTATTATTATTATTAACAAACATTTATATAGCACCAGCAGTGTACCTGGCACTTTACAAAGTAATAAAAGAGACACGGTCCCTGCCCCTAGGGCTTACAATCTGAGAGACAGGAGCTGGGGGAGAGACTTAGGAAGGGGAACAGAGGGAGAGACAAGGGGTCTAACATTCATGAAGATGCGAGGTCTCAAGTGCACGTACTTGGCTTGGTTACGATGAGAATGACAGCAGGCAGGTCCATGTTGCAAGGATAAGGGTAAACCGATCGTAGGTATAGGAATAGTGGCTCAGCAGGATAAAGAGTCAGACAGAGCAGAGCGAAAGAGGTGAGTTTTAAGGAGAGATTTGAAGGTATGAAGGGAGGGGGCAAGGCGGATGTGGACAGGGAGGGAGTTCCAGGCATGGGGGGCAGCAAGTGAGAAGGGACGAAGGCGCTTAGGGGAGCAGGGAAGGCGTGGAAGGGTGAGAGAAGGGACAGAGGAGGAGCGAAGTGCACGGGCTGGAGTATGGAGGGCGATAAGTGCAGAGAGGTAGGGGGGAGCAAGGTTGTGAAGAGCTTTATAGGTGAAGACTAGGAGCTTGTGCAGGATTCGTTCAGGAAGGGGAAGCCAGTGAAGCGAAGAGAGGAGGGGCTGCACATGGTCGAAGCGACTGGCGAGGTAGATGACCCTGGCAGCAGAGTTTTGGACAGAGATGAGGGGAGAAAGGTGAGACCGGGGAAGGCCAGTGAGAAGGAGGTTACAGTAATCGAGGCGAGAGATGACCAGAGCATGAACAAGAGTTTTGGTAGACGAGACAGAGAGAAAAGGGCGGAATAGGGAGGAATTGCTGGGGCAGGTGATTAAAACCCTCCAGCTTAAGGAGAGACCATCTAAGGAGGAATCTTCTGATTTACAGGAAGAAGAGACTAGGGACTATATCCCCACAGTTCATGGCAGGGACCAGGGTTTGCCCCTGGAAAAGGCCTTCGAGATAATAGTCCTGGAGGAATGGAAGCATCCTGATAAGGCTCATAAGATGACCAGGTCATAGGACTCTCCGTACTCCTTTTCTAGGAGAAAAGAACCCCTATTCAGAACCCCTATCCTGCTGAGCCACTATTCCTATACCTAAGATTGATGTGGCTGCAGCTTCGTTGGCTCACCAGACCGTGTTCCCTACGGAGGGGGATTGTCGCCCCTGGGACGCCACTGATAGGGGAGTGGACTCAGCCCTTAGAAGGGCAGTTGATTCCACAGCAGCCTCTCTCAAGATTAACATTGTAGACTCGTATGTGTCTATGACCCTACTAGCCTGGATGCAGGAGGTCCAAAATCCAGAGTTATCAGAGAGGAAGGCACAAAAGCTGTCCTCCCGCATTTGCATGGCTACTGCCTTTTTAGCAGATGCAACTACGGACGCCTTAACTTGGTCCGCTAGGGCTATGACTAACGACATTGCTGCCAGGCGCAGGGTCTGGTTATGCTCGTGGCAAGGGGATGCCACAGCCAAGAACTTTTTTACTTCGGCCCCTTACAGGGGCTCCAAGCTTTTTTGGGTCTGCCTCGAAAAGGTGTTGGAAGAGGCTAACACCAAAGACAAACCAAAAACCCTCCAGCAGGTAGCTCCAAAAAGGGAATTTTTTCGAGGCCACTCCTTTAGATTTAGGGGTTTCGGAGGCACCTCCAGAATCTCTCACAATCAGGGCCACAGAGAATTTACAAGCAACTTTGCCTTTCGAGGCAGGGGGTTCAGACCAGGCAGACTCAATAAGCGGAGACCAAGGGAATTTGGGCCCGCCCAGAATAAGCAGGACTCCTGACTATGCCTCTTCAGAGGTAGGGGGCAGACTCCAGCTCTTCAGAGTATCATGGGAGGACTCAGTGACAGACGTCTGGGTCCTTTCTTGCGTAGCGGAAGGTTACCAGATAGAGCTGGAGCATACTCCCAGACAAAGATTCATAGCCTCCCCAGTTCCCAAGGATACTCAAAAACACCTGACTCTAACGAGCGAGATCCAGAGGCTAGAGGGCATCTAGGCAATAGAAAGAGTGTTGGAACATAAATGTTTCTCAGGTATTTATTCCATACTATTCCTAGTCTCCAAAAAACTCTGAAAATGGAGAGCGGTCCTGGACCTCAAGGCTCTGAACAGACACGTGAGAAGACACAGATTCAAAATGTAAACAGCAGCGTCAGTGTGCCAGAGCCTACAGAAGGGAGATTGGATGGTGGCCTTAGATCTCCAGGAGGCTGACCTGCATGTTCCGAATTTGGAGGCCTCACAAGAAATGGCTCAGATTCGCCAACAACGGGGAGCACTGGCAGTTCAGGGCACTGCCCTTCGGACTATCCTCGGCCCCCAGGACATTCACAAAGATCTTGGCCCCACTGGTGGCCAACCTTCGCAGCAAGGGGACCCATATATATGCTTACCTCGACGATCTTCTGATCAGGGGCAACTCTCCCAACAGAGTGAAGGAAGACCTAGACAAAACCATCTGTTACTTGGAGATGCACAGCTTCCTAATAAACAGGGAGAAGAGCCATCTTGTACCAACCCAACAATTGGAATTGTCAGGGGAGGAGGGGAGAAGGGACCTACACTAGTAGGGAAATAGGGGTGAGGTGATCTAGGACTGAAGAACAGCAGGAGGAAGGGCCCAGGGAGCCCAGATAAGAAAGGTTATCAAGAAGGGAAAACCTCTCAGCCAGTCTCTTGGGTGTTTTGAGACAGTTCTCGTCTTACCAGCCGGGGAACCCGGCCTCAGAGTGCACGGCTCATCATTGAGGCTACAGGAAGGAGAAAGA
>QEPC01001394.1:3906314-4038820 GCA_003113815.1 Sphenodon punctatus
GGGGGAGACAGAGCTCCAGGGATGCACACAGCAATGGGGGAGACAGAGCTCCAGGGATGCACACAGCAATGGGGGAGCAGGGCCCTCAGGGAAGCACAGAACAATGGGGGAAACACAGAGAACACAACAGGGAGGACACAACTAACCAGACACTCAAACAACCAATACCATAGGAAGAGAAGACGCACTGACAAAAGGAGGGAACAGTGATGCAGAAGACATCACACAGGGATTCACACACAAGGGGTAAGAGCAGTTGCTCCCACAGCTTCCTGTGGCCACACCACAGGCTATATATCCACCTGTGGCCAATCAGGAAGCTGGGAGCCAAAGTCAGGGAGACAAGGCACAGCTGGGAAAAGGCGCGGTCACACAGGAGAGGGTGGAGAGGTGGAAAAGAACCCGAGCATCCGAACCTGACCATTATTCCCGCCCAGAGTGGCACCAGCCCTTAAGGCAGTGCTCCAAACTCTCCAGGGCTGGGGGTTCAAGACCCAGTCCTGACAGGAATATCTGGGTATCCTAATAGATGCCTTCTCAAACCGCACGTTGGTTCCCCCTGAGAGATGGGAGAAGATACAGAGACTAATCCGCCTACTCAGACTATGCAACTGCATGAGACTCAAGCTCTTAGCGAGGCTGTTGGGGCTGCTTATATCATGCATAGGGTACGTGACATGGGGCTGCTTCAACCTACATCCCTTGCAGAGGCAGCTAAGAGGTTTCCAGAGAGAGCCCACGCTCGGGCTCAATCCGTAGGTCCCCATCCCTCAGGACTTAAAAGACTCGATGTCCTGGTGGTTAAGGCCAGAAACCTTCAACGAGGGGGTGCCCCTCACGGAGCCAACAAGAGTGGTTCTAACTACCGATGCCAGCCTTCTGGGCTGGGGTGAGCACTCAGGATCGCACAAGGACTCTGGTCAAGGATATATGCGGCAAAAAGGATCAACTTTCTCGAGCTGAAAGCCATCCGCCTTGCAGCCCAGTACCTCTACCCAACGTCTTCCTCTCAACACCTCCTAGTGTGCACAGACAATGTGACAGCAAAAGCCTATATCAATCACCAGGGTGGATCGAGATCGAAGGAGCTGCATTGGGAGATGACCAGACTGTTTGCTTGGGTTCAGTCACATCTGGCATCCCTGAAGGCACTTCACGTCAGAGGCCAGGACAACACACAGGCCAACTGGCTGAGCTGTCAGACCCTCGATCCGCATGAGTGGACTCTGGACAGATCCGTCTTCCAACAGCTGGTAGCATGGGCTGGGCTACCTCTAATGAACCTGTTCACCACCAGGGAGAATTCGCAGGTTCCCCGCTTCATGTCTCGATCTTGGTGCAGAGAAGCAGAAGGGACCGATGCACTGAACTGTCCCTGGCCCAAGGGCCTCTTATACACCTTCCCCCCCATTCCATTAATTCAGAAGACGATTTCCAAGACAATCAGAGAACAGGCGCACCTCCTCTTGATAACACCATGGTGGCCCAGGAGACCATGGTTCTCGGAGCTGATCGAGCACAGCCAGGTCCAATACCGCAGGTTGCCTCTCATTCCAGACCTGCTCACCCAGGGTCTGGTATGCTGCGCAGAAATGCAGACGCTAAAACTGACAGCCTGGAACTTGAGCGCTCAGCACTAAGGGTGAAAGGCTACTCGAAGGCGGTGCTGAACACAATACAGCTATCCAGAAGAGCCACCACCAGAAGAACCTACTGAGCCACCTGGAAGACATTCGTGTCTTGGTCGTTACAACAAAACCAGGACCCGACCAGAGCAGGGGTCTCTCAGGTCCTGGAGTTCCTACAGCTTGGCCTGGATAAGGGACTCAGGGCCAACACCCTGGCCAGACAGGCAGCAGCCATAGATTCCGTTCTTAGGGCAGTCTCAAACAGAATAGTATAATCTCACAGGAATGTTAGGAGATTTTTCCGAGCATCCAGAAACTTAGCTCCCCCCGCAGTGCATAGGATGCCCTCCGGGATCTCAGCCTAATTCTGGAGGCCCTTACCAAGCCCCCCCTTTGAGCCTCTGAAACATGTATCATTATACTTTATGACTTTTAAAGTGATTTTTCTCATAGCAGTTACATCAGTGAGACGTGTCTTAGAACTTGGTGCTCTGTCCATGGAAGACAACTTTTGTATTTTCCACAGGGATTCAGTGATCCTGACGTTGGACAAGGCTTTCCTTCCAAAGATTAATTCCCTTTTCCATAGGATGCAGGAAGTCATTCTGCTATCATTCTGCCCCAGACTGGTACATCCAAAAAGAGAAGTCCTGGCATACGCTAGATATCCGGAGGGCGCTTAAAATGTATCTAGCAAGGACTAGGGGGTTCAGGCAGTCCACGGCCTTATTCGTGAACATCAGACCGGGTCATCAGGGGCATAAAGCTTCGAAAACTTTAATCTCTAAATGGGTGAAGCAGGGAATTGTAGAGGCATACAAGGCAAAGGGTAGAGTGCCTCCCCTTCAGATTTGGGCACGCTCGGTGTGCAGTGCTGCCACCTCATACACCTTTAAGGCTAGGGCCTCTTATGAGGAAATTTGCAGGGCAGCCACTTGGCCTTCTGTTCACAGCTTCGTCAAACATTATAAGATTAATGGTTTTTGATCAGCAGACGCTGCCTTTGGCAGAAGGGTGCTGCAGGCGGTACTGGACATTCCCAGTGCTGCTGGCTCCCACCCTCGATTTTGGTCATAATGCTTGGCTACGTCCCAGCAAGAGGATGCAGAGCTATGAGGAGAAAGGAGAATTGGTAACCTATCTTTGGTGAATTCCTTTCTCTCATATGCTCTGCATACTCCTCCGACCCTCCCTGCCAAGCAGCATAAATAGTAGCAGGGGGGGTGGGGCCAGGTACCTTTCTTAGGTTTTTTAGTTTAGAGGTCCTGGCACAAGGACTGAAACAGTTGTCAGTTATTGGGGATTTTTTTGCGCACTTAAGTTTGTCAAGGAAAAAGGGTATCTGTGCTAATACCATTGATTCTAGATTTTTTCCGGAAAGGAAGAATAGATTTTTCAGCTTGCAAACAGACTGGCTGTGGAGCCGGGTAGCCCCGTGATGCAGGTGCAATGAAGGAAAAAAGTTCATCGGCTTCCTGGCGGTCAACGGTGGAACTGCCCAGCAGGAGGAGTATGCAGAGCATATGAGAGAAAGGAATTCACCAAAGGCAGGTTACCGATTCTCCTATCCTTTAATCAATCCATCCCAACTAAACTGCTGTTAAACATGCTATGTTGAACATGAAGTGCTGAATGGAGTAGACAGGTAGGTGTCTGCTCTCACTGGTGACTGGGCGGCACTCTGAAATTAATAAACAGTTCTCCCACTTAAGTAAAGAATTGCACCTTCGCAGCCGCCCTGGCTGTGAGGGCCAATTTGTCGCACCCCTTTCCAGCTGAAAAGGGGGGGCACGACAAGTCGGTAGGGAAGAGTGGATTGAGCGGCCCCACCCCCTCCCCTTCTTTTGTCCTGGCCGCTGGTTGCCCCCTCCCCGCAAGAGTATGGAACCCTGCAAGAACAAGAGGAGGGGGTGGGGGATTCAAAAGTGCCCGCATGGCGGGAAGAAGACCGACCTGGCCGGGGTTGCTAGGCAACCCTCACCAGGAGAAGCGCCAATTGGGTGCTTGATTGGTGCACTGCCCAGTAGGGGCGGTGCAGTAACAGAATCTTGCCGCCCGTCTCCTCAGATCAGAGGCGGCGGTGATCAAGGCAGCAGCGGGCTGTGGACGCGCGCGCGAGGAAAAGAGGGGTGGCGAACCCGGGAATGGGGAGGCAGGAGGCGCACAGGTTTGCATTCGGTGTGGGGAGCCAGCGGCTGAAAGCACTGAGAGGTGGGAGAGGTGGACCCAACCCCTCTCCTTCATAGGCTAGTAGCTAACTGTGAAGTTAGCTGGGGACCCAGTATGGGAGCAAGGAAAAGGAAAGGGAGGCCTCAAGGGGGGCAAAAAAGGGCCCAACACCCAACCCCACTGGCGGTGGAGTCAGAGCAGGCCCCTCGGGGCACTCCACAAGGGCATGAAGGAGTGGACCAGGTGTCTGAGGCCTGGGATAATGCGCAGGGGGGAGTTGCTGCACAGCACCATCCTGCAGGACCTTCCCTCCCCACCCCCAAGAGTTGAGCCCTCACTGCGGGAGTGCTTAGAGGCCCTCCTGCACAGCATGGGGGGGGTGAGTGGGGGGTTCGGTAGGGGCGGATGGCTTGGGGAAAAGGAAGCCGGGGGGGCCTGGGGCCCCACCCCCCCTGCGCAGGGGTGGCTGTAGGACAAAGCCTCCGGTGAGGTACATCGAGGACCCCCCTGGCAATGAGGTGCGGGCGTGTTGAGCACCGAGGGGAGGCCGTCATGCCCGCACAGGCCCCGCCAGAGCCTGTAGCTGGCTCTGAAGGATCAGTTGGCCTCGGTGGAGATGGGGTGGGACAGTCTGTTCCCATGGCTCAAGGTAACCCATGACCTAGCCAGCAAGGACAGTGGGCTCCTCAGTGGCAGCCGATGGCAGGGGGAGGTGGGTTAATGGCAGGATTGCCCCTGCCATTAGTCCCCGGTGGTGGACCGGGTTTGGGTGCGGGCACAGGGCCTGGGTGTGGCCCGCCCTTTCCCCCACTTCCCCCATATCTTGGAAGCAGGGAGGATGGACAGCAGAACCATGGGCCAGGAGCGCCTCAGAGCACCAACGAGGACGACGAGCTGCAGCAGAGGGTTGCAGTCCTGGAGCAAGCCATTTATGCCATGGCGGATCGATGAGGCAGTGGTGGGTCAGGAACCACGGCAACAACAGCCGGGCCAGTTGGGGGTACAGTAGGAGGTCCACCCACTGCTTTAGTGACCACCCTGAGTGGGGGGGCATACCCCATGGTAGGGTGGGGACTTAACCCTAGCAGTGATCCCCAAGTCACAGTAGGGACCCCATCGCATCCCGGCATTGCCCAGGGACAACAGGAGCAGCAGGGGGTGGAGCTGGTGGAGCAGGTGAGGCGACCACCCAATTAGTCTGGTGGAACGGAGCCTGGGTGCCAGCATACCGCCCGGCACCACTAGGGGCGAGTGGGCAGGTCACAGGTGCTGGCATTACCCCCTTTCAAGCGGGGCAGGCGCTTCAGGTGTGGGGGGATCAAGGGACCCAGTGGGCCCCCGAATACCACCAGTGCCATGAGATGGGGCAGTGTATGCTTCCCAGGGTTGGCTATGCAGCAGTGTCAGTCCCCATTGAGGCTCACCTCCTGCCTGCCACCTGGGAGAAGATATGGAGGGGAGAGTTTATTGATCTGTTCTCCCTCCTTTTTCGGGACCCATTGGTAGACCCGGCAGATACCGAGGACAAGAAAGATAAGGAGCGCTTTAAGTGCCCAAAGGCTGACAGGAACTGGACCAACTGGACTGTGGCCTTTGCAGTCTACCAAGGAGTGGTGATACTGGTGTATCCAGGCAGGGCCCCTGAGCTCCTCAAATACACGGACATAGTCCGCCGGGCATATGAGTCAGGACCACCAGGGGCCTGGCTCCGATATGATGATGAGTTTCGTCATTGGGCAGCTTTTACCCCAGGCATGCTCTGGGACACCCATGCACCCGACTTGTGGTTGGATTGTATGGTGGATGCGGCCAGAGCCCCCAGGGTCGCATAGTGGTCACCCGCCAATGATCTTTTTCATAGTGAAGGTAAGTGGTCGGCGACCGGCCAAACAAACCAGTGCTTTGAGTTCGCTCACACGGGGAAATGTTCCCATGCGACATGCAGATTTAAGCACTCCTGCCCCAATTGTGCCGGCTTGCATAATGGCGCAGCCTGCCCCAGGGCCAACCAAACTAACAAAGGCAGAGCCCCCACAGGATCATCAGGAAGGGGGGGGTCAGGAGGCGGAAGGACAGCTGGCTCTTGCAAAGGACCCCAACGCCAATTAGGGTAGAGCGGCTAGTGGCGGCCCTTGAACCCCACCTGGACAGGGCTGAGGTGGAATACATTATCAGTGGGTTCAGGGAGGGATTTTGAATTCCAGGAGGAGAAGTCCACCCGCACAAAACCGTGCCCAATTTAAAATCAGTATTTGGCCTAGAGGAGGTAGTAAGGAAGAAGATAAAGAAGGAGTGTTCTGAGGGTAGGTTAGCCAGCCCCTTCCCCACCATTTCCTGATTTGGTAGTCTCCCCATTGGGGGTAGTTCCCAAAAAATCCCCGGGCGAGTTCCATATGATCCATCATTTGTCATACCCGAAGGGGAGGTCGGTCAACGACGCCATCCCCAAAGAACTGGCCACAGTAAAGTATACATCATTTGACACAGCCATGGAGCTGGTAAAGGGCCATGGGCCGGGGACCCTTTTGGCAAAGTGTGACATAAAGTCCGCTTTTCGCTTATTACCAGTGCACCCAGATAGTTTCCACCTCCTGGGGCTTTCATTTCAGGGGCAGTTTTATTTTGATAAGGTGATGCCAATGGGCTGCTCAATTACCTGTTCAGCATTCAAGCGTTTTAGTACGCTCGTAGAGTGGCTGATTCGGCGGCGTACCAGTGGCGGGGATGTCACCAAATATTTGGACGATTTCCTCTTCGTTGGTGGCGCAGGGACGGATGAGTGCAGGGAGCTAATGGGCTCCTTTCTGGAGCTGGCAGGCAACTTGGGCATCCCCTTGGCACCGGAAAAGTCAGTGGGCCCAGACACCTCCCTACAGTATTTGGGGATTGAGCTTGATACAATCGAAGGGGTCTCTCGGCTCCCAGAGGACAAATTGGCCGACTTACAATCAAAAATCGCCGGCTGTTTGTTGGCCCGTAAAGTCATGGTGAGACAGCTCCAGTCCTTAATTGGTAGCCTAAATTTTGCATGGTGGTGGCCCCTGGCAGAGCCTTTTTGTCCCTATTGTATGCTAAGCTGGCTGGTTCACCATAGCCTCATTACCATATATGAGTCACCTGGGATATTAAAGATGATTTAGGCATCTGGTCTTACTTCCTGGCTGACTTTAATGGAATGAGCTTGTGGCGGGATGAACTCCTGGCGGAAGCGGAACTCCAGGTCCATTCAGATGCTGCCGGGGGGATGGGTTTCGGATTGCTATCTAGAGACCAGTGGTGCGGGGCCCCTAGACCATTGGAGTGGGTGGAATAGGATGTCACGAGGGACTTGACATTTTTGGAGCTCTTCCCGATAGTATTAGCCATCCACCTTTGGAGGGGGGATTTCTCCAATCACACTGTGATCTTTTGGTGTGACAACCAGGCCGTGGGTCACACAGTCAATTCCCAATCGTCGCGCTCGCCTAGGGTCATGGGGTTGATCAGAGCTTTTGTGCTAGTGTGCCTACGTAACAACATCGTATTCAAGGCACGGCATGTGCCGGGAGTTAACAACGGAGTGGCTGATGCCATATCTCGCTTCCAGGTGGAGCGGTTTCGGTCGCTCACACCTGGAGCCAGGCAGGATCCGGAGCCCTTACCACAGTGGGCTTGGAGCCTTGGATCGTAGACCTCTATAACACCGTCCAGGGATCCTTGGTGCCACGCACCAAGGCCGCCTATCAAAGGGCCTTCAACGAGTTTCAGGGTTTTCACTTATCCCAGGGTTGGCACACGGGTTTTCCTATCCTTAAGTTCATACTTGTCACCAGGCAACAGGGTGCTGCGGTAGGCACTATTAGTGTGAAGCTGGCAGCAGTGGCTTTTATGAGTCGGTTGGCAGGCCATCCCTCGCCTGACCAGGGATTTTTCGCTCGGCACATGTTGGAATCATGGGCTAGGGAACGGGGCACCCCTCCAGACACCAGGCCGCCCATTAAACCGCAGCTGCTGGCGAGCATGTGAGGAATTTTGCCCCGCATCTGCGTGTCAGAGGGAGAAGTCAAGCTGTTCACAGCCACCTTTACAGTGGCTTTTTTCGGTGCATTCAGGGTGAGCGAGGTGGTGGCGGATTCGGCCAGAGATAGGTCAAACCGAGCCCCAGCTATAGAGGATATAGCTATCAAGGAACATCAGGTAGCTTTGCACCTGCACTGTTCAAAAACTGACCAACGGGGCAGGGGAGTCACTATATGCTTGGCCCAGGAGGGGAATGCAAAGCTCTTCCCAGTTCTGTCTCTGGCACGGTACTTGTCCGTGAGACCGTCAGTCCCTGGCGGGTTGTTCTGGCATGGGAATGGCAGCCCCCTTACTAGATATCAGTTGACGGCTGTTATGCGGGCTTCCCTTGCAGCCCTTGGACTTCCAGCTGGGCTGTTCGGGACTCATTCATTTTGGATAGGGGCCGCCAGCTTTGCCACATCAGCGGGTATGAGGGAGCATGATGTTCAGGTTATAGGCAGGTGGCGTAGCAGGGCATACAAAACGTATGTTAGGTCTCCCTTGGCTATGTAGCATGAATAACAGTTTTGTTTCCTCAGGTCCCAGGTGTCACCAAAAATACAAGGTCAGGATCGTGGGGCATAGCCTGGTTCGATGGGTTGGCAAGGCGGTGGAAAAATCACATTGGGGATCGCAACTGGGCTTATCGGCCTACGCACAGATCAGGTCGATGGGATGGGGAGGCATGCATTGGCGGCAGCTGATTCCTACCCTGAGCAGAGAAGCAGGGACAGGGCCGGATATATTAGTTATCTATTTAGGCGAGAATGAATTAGTTGAAATAAAAGGGGTACAGATGATGAAAGAAATAAGGAGTGACATTTGGTCAATTAGATATATGTTCCCCGGGGTGACTATCCTGTGGAATGACTGGGTTGAGAGTATATCCTGGGGCCCTGTGGTGCCACAACGCAAGATTGATAAAACCAGAAGGACGGTAAACAGGGAAATAGGAAAGTGGTTGAAGCTTGTGGGGTGACAATCCCCCATCGAATGAACATGCACAAGAGGGTGGACCTGTACAGAGCGGATGGCATCCATTTGTTCCCCACAGGGAATGAATGGTACTTGGCGGCTCTGAAGGAGAAGCTCAGAGAGGTGTACGTGGGGGTTGGGCCTGTCCAGGAGCAGCCCCTAAGTGGCAGGGGTTCAGCACCGGAGTTAGGTAGGTTAGATATTTGATTGGGGCATCTGCATAAGAGATGAGGGGATCCCAGCCGCAATAGCAGGGTATGGCAAGCGACTGAGTCAACCCCTTGGGAAAAGTGACCGCGAGGGCCGTAGGGACATATACTGTCCCCGGCTTGAGGGCACTATCCTCCTTCCCTGGCCTACATGGGCACTTGTTCCCCTCCCATGACCTCTGTATAGGGACTAGGAGAAGTTTATAGTTAAGAGGTTTTGGTACCCGATGGGATATCGGACCAATCCCTGAGTTATAGTTATGTGTTAATTATGGGTGCTGGACCCAATTCACAGGAGTGAATTGCCCCCACCATTACAATTTGGATAGATGAGGTTTAATCTTAATAAAGAGTGCGGCCATTTTAAATCCAATTCATGGTGTCGTGTCTACCTTGGGGGTGCACCGACAATGGCCCTGGGTGGAGGCCAGAGATTGAAAAAAATTAGTATCTTGAACAAAATACTGTAGCTGCTAGGAGAGAGCACTCCACTACTTTTTTCTCTATAATAATAAATTCTTCTATGCTGACTGTATAACTTGGCATCTAATTCTCTAGTGCCACTGTTATTTTCTAAATAAAATGAACATTTCCTCCCCCATATTATTTCCTGTGTCTTGTATTCTTATAGAAATTCTGTTGATTACTCATTGTGTTATACATATTCAAATGCAATGGCAGTCAAGGTTTGATTTATATATTTTGACTTCAACCTGATATGCCAACAAGAGAAGATTAATGTATATACAACATACCACAGCAGGACACACTTAATTCAGACAGAGAGTTCTGGACACAACTCCAATTACAGAACTATTTAAAGGAGCACTGTGTGCAACTTGCCAGGTTGTAGCATGTTTAACTCTCGGCCTGATTGCTAACAGAGATGGTCATACTCAACTTTGTTATAGAGGGCTATAATTAAAGCTGAAGATGTTCATCAGAGATGGTCAGAAGTTTTCAAAGTGAAAATAGATTTTCAAAAATTTGTATTTTGGGTAAATTAAAAATATTCACAACAATATTAATCCTGAAAAGATTGGGAGGATTTCTGAAGTTTTTTCATTAGACTTTTCCAGATTATTCAGATGGGCATTAGGTTATCAGAATGATATTTATCCCATTCCACATATTGATTTTGTGAAGTATAGACTAGTGGTTCCTAGGGATGGGTGAACGCGGTTCGGAAGTTCGGAGTTCAGCCCAAACTCGGCCTGTTTGGATGACCGAACACGAACACGAATATACCAAACAAACCGAACACCGAATGGCAAAATGGCCAAACAGTTCGGTCAGTTCGGATCACGTTCGAGTGGCAAAAAAAGATTCACTGGAAGGTCACTGGAAGGTTCACAGGGAGGTGTAGTCAGTGTTGGGGAATAGGGGGCCAACACACGTGCGTCAATCGCAAGGGCAGAAAATGGTGCTGGAAAACAATCCCTCAGATCTTGTTTAGCGGCTCTGGGTATGGGCTACGAGAGCCAACCTTGGCCAAAGCTCATCACAGGGATTAATGCACCGAATAAGGCCCACACTGGCTTTACTCTCATACAGTTATACAGGGTACTAGGGAGGGAAGGTGCAGGATCAGTGGTGGTTCAGGGGAACAGGACCCTAAGGGACCCAACGGAGATAGGAANTTAGTGATAGAGATAGCGTTAGTGATTTAGTTTTAGTGTTTGTAGGAGTAGGTCTGTGTACTTATTAGATAATCCATTTAGTTCATAGCATTTAGAATAGTTAATAGCAGTTAGATTTAGTGGAGATAGATATAAATAATATTAGATTTTTTTTAAAAACCCATATAAAAACAAAAAAACCAAATAAAAAACAAAAGAAAACCATATAAAACCCAATAAAAAACCATATAGAAAACAAAAAAACACCCATAACAACATTTCCCGAACGGCCGAACCGAACAGCCGAACCGCCTAACTGAACGGCCAAACTGAACGGACGAGCCAAACAGTCGAACCCGAACTTGGCAAACTAACCGAACTACCGAACTGAACGGCCGAACCGAACAGCCGAACCGAACGGATTAAACGAATGGACAAAACGAATGCAGTCGAAACAAACGGACGAACCCGAACCGTGATCTGTTCACCCATCCCTAGTGGTTCCAAATAACAATGGCCTCATGCAACTCCATTTTGAGACTTCAATATAGGGTGTTAACAGAAGTGATGGCGAAGCGCCACTGTCACAACCCGCCACTGTTACAACCTGACCAGGGTTGGGAACCCATCGGCAACACACTCCCGACTGGGTCCATCCAGCTAATGAATGTGCCTGTGGCAGCAGCTGAGGAGCCGCACAAATGTGCTGCTGCTGGCCCCTTGTTGCACCCAGTGCCCCACCATGGCAAACTCGATCCGAGCCAGGTCACAGCACACCATAACAAACATAGTTTGCTTTGGCCTGATCGGGCAGATGGTAGCCCTGACTGTAACCTCAGAGGTTTCCAAGATTGCAGCACAGGCTTGCCGGTGATATGCCCAGGAGCAACCCTAGGCAAACATCTGGTGGTGCACCAACAAACGTTCTGGTGGCTCATGGGCCACCATCACATTTGTTAACACCCAGTATCTCATATCCTCAGACAACAACAAAGGCATACAAAATATATCATTTATCAGTCAGTATCTTGCCCTTCTCCTTAGTAGGCATGATCCCACTAGGTGTCCTGGACCACAGTCAAGTGGTGTCTTTAAATCCTTTCTTTAGTTATGCTTCATCATTTTGTGTTACATTTTTTGTTTTAATGTGGTTAAGTGAATTGATGATATGTAATACATCTTAATTCTGTCTCTCTGTGTGTAACTACATTCTATACATTTATAGGGTTGGTGTGGTCATTCCTTGTCCTGTATCTCAGCCCTCGATTTCCAATTCATTAATTCTAAAATATGGAATATGCTCTTTGGATGGCACTTAATGTTTATATTTTCAGATATAATGATTTATTCCCATTGGAAACATGCATTTAGTATCCATAGATTTTGTTCTCTGCGTTCTATCATATTCTGATGATGATATGGGATTTTACACTTCTTTTAGCTCAGGGTAGGGGACTTTTTTCTTCTTACGGGCCACTTCAAAAATCAATATAAGCTCTACCCCTGTAACAGGAGAGAAGATGTACTGTGAGGGGAAGGGGGGGTTGAAGGGATGTGCTCAGAATGGGGTGAAATAGAAGAGGGTTCAGATCATGGATCTATGCCAGGGACCGTTCTCCCATCCTGAGTGTGCGTCCTTAGCTCTACTCCCTTCCCCTGAGCTCACTCACTCTTTCAGTGCTTGAGGGTACAGACTAGATCCATGAGCCACATCCAGAAACTGGAAAGGAGACAAATAAAATAACAAACAAACAACAAAATCACCACCAGAGACTGGATTTGGCAGATGAGCCAGAGGCTCCCCTCTCTTGTTTTTTCTATATTATCCTTTCCCAGTGCTAGGACAAGATGGTGCGCAGATTGTCACATTGCAACAGTTGTGAGAGCGTCTCATCCCTGTGTATGTATATTCTCATGAATACTGAAATTCTGAAGTGTTTACTGTGTAAATTACTGCTGTTGGAAAGCTGTGTTGAAATAATCTGGGGTTCATGGCCATTTCATAGTGGGCTGTTGTGCTCCTCTCAAAAACCAATGGAACAAATTGTCTTCCTTGTTGCCTGCATCGTCAGAGGAGCCAAGGACTGCATGCAGATGGAGTCTGAACTAACATGCCATCCTTTGCAATTATTGTTTCAGGTCAAAGCCAAGGCCATGTAAATGCAGCATTGCCTTGCCATTGATGATGCTATATTTGTTCTTTCGATAAATAAGAAAACTCAGTCTTGAGTCTAACAAACTAGCAAGCTTCATTAGAAGTAAATTCAGCTATTAAAGGAAATTAAAGCACAGAAAACTGTACCCTTAAGCTCTTTCTCTCTCTCTCTCTTTTCCCTAAATGTCTCTTACATAGTTTTATAATGGTCCACATTCTCTGTTCTCCACTAACTTTCCATAGGGTTTTTTTCTACGTAGTTTGCTTTTGTGATGATACTCATCACTTCTCTGTTTTTTCTAACAAAAAACCCTCTGCCTTATTTTTCTCCTCTCTTTTTATTTGTCAGTCTTTCCAAGTGGTCTTTTTCTTATATTTGAGCATTTTCTTGACTATATACAATTCATTAAAGAAATAGGCATAACCCTAAAATATGTGAGCAAAAGTTGGTTATATGGGAATATGTATTCATAGATACTTAATAAGCTATGGCACCCTACTTATTTTCAATTCAAGAAATACATGAATTTATCAAGATATGGTTCAAACTTAGATATATACAGAGACGTTACAAGAGGGATGGGATGGGGAGATATTCCGTCACCTCACCCTCAATTTTCCCAGCAAGGGTCATTCTCTTCTCACCCTCCCCAAGAATTTGGAGCTGGTTCCTTTGTAGCCTGAAACCCCTTTCTCTGTACTTTCCCCACTCGGGTGGGGAAGAGCGCTTCAGTGGTAGGGTGCAAGTGGAGAACCCAAAGTCAAGGGAGTATGTGATTCGTGGATCATGGCCTAAGAGTTTAATATAATTGAAAATTGACTGCTGGCTAGGAAATAGAGAAGAAACTCAGTTTTATGTCTTACTGGGTGTTTTTACACACAAATTTCTCCTGCATGTTTGCTGTTACATCCTGAAACTTCTGTGCATCTAAGTCAATTACCCAGATCTTAAAGATCCGGCTCTTTGAACTTCTGCGTAGAACTTCTCCCAGAACTTTTGTGTGTAAAAAGTTCTCCTGGTAAACTGCTTTACTCCAGGCAGCTGTGGTCACTTGGTTTCCATGGCAACCTGTCACATCTACAGCTGTGGCTACTTTAGCCTGCCTCTGGGCAGTGTTTGTGTG
This sequence comes from Sphenodon punctatus, assembly GCA_003113815.1. Taxonomy (NCBI): domain Eukaryota; kingdom Metazoa; phylum Chordata; class Lepidosauria; order Sphenodontia; family Sphenodontidae; genus Sphenodon; species Sphenodon punctatus. The sequence continues at coordinate 3,920,235 of QEPC01001394.1, forward strand.
AAAAATGCATCTGGAACTTACTTGTGGACTTGTAAACCCAGAAGGTTGAAAAATCCGGAACTTTAAGGTGTGTGTAAAAAAAGTCCATTGATACCTTAATTTTACAGAGAACTACCTCTTCTGTCAGGCTTTCCCTAGCTCCTCAACTCCCTAGTCTCTTCCCTAATTTTCTTAGGGTCCCCTTCTCCCCTGTACCTAAGCTAAGCCTGTGCACCTGAAACTTGGTAACTTGGTGGATGTATTCCTGTCTCTCCCTTTGTTCCCCTCCCTTTCAGACCCCTACTTTTCTCTTTTTGACTGTATAGTCCAAGAGCCCACTATGGGTTTGCCCTCCTCATAAGGTACAAAATTTCCATTCATTTACACAGATGGGCTTTTGTACATATATACAAGAAATGTGAGTCTTGTTAAGCAACGTGTGGGTGTTTAGGCTATAGGGCTCCCCAAAATACCCCAAAAGGACCTTCAACTTACATCATAAGGTACATGGTTGAAACTTGTGTCATTTTGTGTAGAAATGTGTCTTGACACACCAAATATAAAATCTGACACAGTTATTGTGGACCATACCCAAATCAGACACGCTCAAAGTGCCCCCACCCCAAAACATTCACGACATTGGGTTCATAGCAAAAAACAATGCTAATTTGTGTGGAAATGTATCCTAACATAATAAAATATAAAAACTCACAGTGTTTTTTTGGGGGTAGGGTCCTTACCCCAGTCAGGCATCCTTTCCCACATAACTGAGGTATGAGGCACAGGATGAGTTCCGGTGAGGTTTATTTGTAAAAGTAGGCTCCTTGGTGCAGCAAGTCTTTCCATTCTTTCCCATTTCCTCTTCTCTGCACCTACCCCCCACTTTTTTTTGTGGGGATTATGTGAAGTTAGGTGGAAGGAGGGGGGAGAAACAGATTGGTTGTTTGATGTGTTGTAAAACTTTGAAAATTCAATAAAAACAGTTTAAAAATTACAAGAGATTCTTCTGGAATATGAAGAGTTCTGCAAGGCAACAGAAGGTGTTCATGGGGACACAGCAAAGTACTGGTTAACTTACATAAATTTCTTATATCTCTTCCATGAGTTTTCAAGGAGCACTAGAACAGGAGATGTTGAGCTATACATCTATCTACTGCCTTTCAAATCTATTTTTTGCATTTAATCAACCAAACTATGCAAGGTGGTTGGTGCGATTTCATGATAACTTGCTGAAAATATAGGATTCTCATCCTGGAATCAAAGCTGAATTCCAGAAGAGTGCCTTTACAATCCAAAGAACATGTAAGAACTTTTCAAGGAGTCCTGTTGACTTGACCCTGGAAAAAACAGTGAATGCTGATGCTGCAAACAGGCTGACAGGGATTACAGCATTCACTAACTTTATTTCAGCAATATAAAGGTGGGCTCAAAGTCATTACATCAGACCCAGCCTACTGTCATATCTGTTTGACCAACTTAGAAGGAAGATGTATGCCGAGAGTTTCAACCTCACTTAATCAGAAAGAACACAAAGAATTTGAGGGCAGTGACTGAAGGCATCAGAGAATACCTCAATCCCCTTGATGGCAGCATGAATAAGGATTACCTCTTCAATATAAGTTCTGGAAAAGCTCCATCAACTGCAACCAGGGGTTTCCTACTGAATGCCAAAGAAATTGGTGAGAGTTATCAGAAAGCATTTATCACTGAGTGTGCAACAGATCCTAGTATATTTGAAAAGTCCATTATGCAACAGAAGGTTGCTTCAGAAGGTGTGAAGACAAACAACATGTTGATGGAAAAGTCCTTCAAATGAAGCTGGAGAGAGACCTAATGGGATAATTTTATACATTGTAGGGATGTGCATGTCATTTTCGTTATTAGAATAACGATAACAAAAATTGTTGTTTTTGTTATTGCAATAACGAAAACGACAACCGAGAATATCAACAGTGATAACAAAAACGACAACCGTGAATACCAAAAATGACAACTGATAATACCGATAATGATATCAATAACGATGATAGCAATAACAATATCAATGCCAAAAATGATACCAAGAATGATGATAAAAATGATAATGAGAAACGAAAATGACAATGTCGTTATCATTTTTGTTATTACTGCTGTGGCAGTTGGGTTTTGGAGGGAAAATGTGGATAGGGGAGGAGGGAGCAGACATCTCAGAGTCTTAACAGGGTTGAATTTTTGAACTGTGTCTGTGTTGGGAGGGATGAGCAGCTCAGCACTCTCTGATGGATGTATTGCTGGCCAACGAGCAGCACAAGCAGACCCCAGCAGTTTCATGGCACTTTGTGACTGCTCAATGCCTGCTGCCTCCCACAACCAATCAGAGGGGCTCTGCGGGAGGACACTGCAACACTTTATAATGGGAGGGCCAGGTTTTTTCTCTCTGTTTTATGGGAACTCTACTTGTCAGGTTGTGTTTACAGAACTGTGGTGCTTGCACATAAAAAAAATCCTCCCTAGCCCTCATTGTAGTATTTAATTATTTATTAGGTATTACCACCAATACCTTTCCTTCCTCATACCCTACACTTTACCCTCTCCCTTTCCCTGCCCTTCTCCCCCCTGTACATTATATATAGATGGATAGTATATATTAGATATAGATATATATTATAGACATATAGATTAGAATAGCTATATAGATAACTGATTAGATAATAGATAGTTTTCCTTTTCCCTTCCACTGTCTCCCTTAGATTTAGATAAATATTAGTTATGCATGGGAATGAATAACGATACCGATACCAAAAAAAATGTTTGGGTTTGAAATGGTACCAATATTGTTGTGTCCCCATGGCACAAGTTTCAACCATGTACCTTATGATTAAAGTTGAAGGTCCTCTGGGGGTATTTTGGGGTGCCCTATAACCTAAACTTCCCAAAGTTGCTTAATAAGACCTGCATTTCTTTTATATATGTACAAAAGCCCATCTGTGTCAATGGTTGAAAAGTCTGTACCTTATGAGGAGGTACAGATCTGTCACAGGCTCTTGGTCTATGTCACGGGGGAGGGGTTCAAGGGAAGTGGGCTCAGGGTTGTGGGACCACTCGTTCTCCCCCAGGCGCCCTTCCTTGAGGAACCAACCTAGCTCCAGGTACGAGGCAAGGAAACGAGGTTTAGAAAGCCCGTCAGGATAGTGTGTTGGCCTTTTGGATCCACTAGGGATCAGGCCACTATCATCATTGGGTGCCAGGTAACCTGTGCAGGACTTGTTCCCCTGCTCTACCACCCACCACACACGCACCCTCTGATCACTCACAAGGAGGGAGGTAGGGAAAATAGGTGCCAAGCGTGAGGATAGTGGATTAGGGTCCCAGGGATACAAGAGGGCAAGGTACTGCACACAAATCACAGAGGCAAGGAACTATTAACCCCGGAAAAGGAAGGGAAGGGGAAGTCAGTTACTCCACACTTACCCACACTCTCTCTGGAACTGGATCTCAAGGGGAGGGTACTCACTCAGTCACGCACACCGTTGAACCCTCAGTCACACAGGAGGGGTAGGGAAAGGGAACTGGAACGGACGCAGACAACAGGGTCACTCTGAAAGCAGGCTCGCTATGTCTCTCTCTCTCTTTCTCCTCCAAGGGGCCAGTCTAAGATCACCGGCGCTGTGTGCCTCTCAGCGCCGGCTTTTATGTCCCGGCCACGCCCCCCATGCGTGCCTGAAGCCGCGCCGAGCGGCGAAGCGTCCCTGGCCCCGCCCCCGCATTCCTCACGGCGCGTGGGGCGGGCAGTTCCCCAGCCTGCTGTAGCTGCGGTTGCTGGGCAGCGGAGGCGTCCGTTTCTGGTCTGCACAGCGGGGGGGGGGGCGGCGGCCCTGCCGCTGGGGCTTGTGTGGCTCGTTTAACCCTCTTCCCCAGGTAAACGCAAGGCGGGGTTGCCTCCTGACAGTCTAGTAAGCCTGCTGGGCAGGGACCTGTCTATAATTGATGATCTTAAAGCACCAGGTACATTGCTGGCGCTATGTAAATACTCAAAGATAGTAATATTAATAATACTGGTTATGGAGGAATTTAAGATTAGATTAAAAACTCATTTTGTGTGATATTCTCGGCATGCATAATGGAATGGCAAACAAGTCTGAGTGAGAGACCATATAGCAGTATTGAAATAATATTGAATCACAATATCGTCCCCCTTTACTGTCGTCCATTTGTAATATATTTATCTATAGACAACAGCTGTGATCTGCAAGATCATTCAGTTCATTAGGATCCCCACCCATATTTTGAATGGGGAGTTTCTGAATAAAAGCAGATGGCACAATAAGGCTTGTTACTCATTTTTTGTACATATTTTCATGTATAATGAATGAAACCATGCCCAGAAGTGAAAGTGATCTGCTATTCATCACTTTCATATTATATTTGAGAAATAAAAAGTATGATTGATAGCTTACAGCGTTGGCTTGATGAGATCTTCATGTTATTATCAAGAAACTGCAGTAAGCAGTTTGTGGAGTACCATTGTTCTGCTATGTGCCTGCTCATGTTTTGATACTATGCAAAGTAATTATCAGCTGTGCTGACCCAGTTGCTGTACATTACAACAAATCTGCAGTTCCATGTGATCTTAAAGTTATTAATTATTTCACTTGTAAAACCTTCCTATTGCCATTCTTGAAAGCACTCTATTCTTCTCAATTTTATTTTTGGTATTCCAGGTATATAAGTGTATTCCCATTCACTATTCTTACTGTTTGATCATTCTCAAAATTTGGGACTTTTTACATTAGATGCTCCCAATGAATGGACATCCATTGTCCATGCGAGGGAGCATCTTGTGTAAATGTGGAGGGGTGTGGGTGTGCGCTCCCACAACTCACGCATCCCGCCCCCCTGGTTCCCAGTGCATGGAGCAACTGGAGAAAATGCAGGTTCCTCTGTATATGGAGATGGGTGGGGGATGTGTGTATGCCCATCTGCACCTGCACCCTCGCGCTGCCCCTACAGCAGCACGCACATGTCCCATCTCCCAATGGCGGTCCATGTAAAAAGGGCCTTTGTCTCAAATCTTCTTCATTCCTTTAACTGCTCTCTCTGATCCCCATCCAGCTTATCTTGAGTTTCCATCATTCTTATTTTGGGGACATTTTTCTACAAATAACAGCAGAAAATACAAAAGATTTGGAATGTCCTCTCAGTTTTTCACCTCTTACTAGGAACTTTGATCATATTCACATTTGTATGATAAGTGGCATGTTACGATAATTACCATATGCTGAAATTGGTGTGGCTTAACTAAGATTAAGACATGGAACACAAAGTATTTAAGAAGTAGATCCCAATCCTTTTGCTTGTGTGAACCCATTTTCTGGCTTCAGTGTAATCTTGTTACCTTGTAACCTAATCTACAGATGGTGTGAAGCCACTTTGGATATGGAACCATGGTTTGTGGATCTCTGCTTTAGAGGACACAGTTAAGTAGAGATGGTTCAGCTTGTCCAGACTTCCCGTTTCAGATCCTTATCTTTCCTCTTTCTATGCTGCTTATTTCCCTGCTGTAGTATCATAAAGTGAAGGGATGCTGGGGTTCTTTAGTCCACCTCTATTTTGACGCAGGAAATCTACAGCTACGACATCTACTGTACTACACCTTGCTTCACATTCTTTGTATGACATACATTGGCACCAGGGTCCCATGTTCTTTTCATTTTTGTTTTTTCATTTTTGTTATTTAAATCTGTCATTTTCATTTTCATAAATATCAAATTGTCATTTTTGTTTTTGATTTCGTTTTCCATTGGTTTCAATGGAAAACACATTTGTGGCTGTAACTTTTTTGTTTTTCACTATATTTGGCTGACACTTGGAGAGATTATACCTCAAATGGAAGGCATTGTGTGTACTAAATTCCAAAAAGATGGATAAAGGAATCCAATTGTAGAAGCAGTTGAATTAATTTATTTTGCAAAAATCTTCATATACATTCTTAGGTGTAAATTCTTTGCCTCACATTTAATGTAGATGAAACCTGGCAAGTTTATACCCCTGCCTATATTTACTATCTCTGACAACTTTCAGAAGGATTGGATAAAGGGTTCTAGTGGTATAAGCAATTAACTTATAAATGTATGTCTGACTGTAACATCTTTGTAGTCCAACCAGTGTATATGTAATTTGGCAGGGATCTATATCACACTTTCACTCTCGTCTCTACACAATATCAGAAAGATGTGATAAAGGGTCCCAATTTTATATGCCTGCACAGCATATGCATAGAAGGAGTCTATGCCAGGGATTCTCTTATGTGTCACTGTGGTATAAGATCGGTTTATGCCAACTGGCCAGCAGAAATGTCAACCAAATATCTTCATTCTGTGCTGTGACCATCCCAACATCTCTCCCCCACTTGTTACAGAGAAGTGGGAAGCATCTGTTTAGGAAAGAGCCAATAGACATTCTCTTATGTCCTCTGTCACAGTCCTGCAGGATGTGATTGTGATGATAATTGACTAACGTGGATGTGTAAACTGTGTCTCCTGATTGCTGGGATGCTATCCCCAAAGTCCCAGTTATGTACCTTTTATGCCCGCTTTAGGGCTGCCCCCTGTGCCCGCCTCGAAGCCACTACTGATTGGTCCTGTAAAGCTAGAAGCATGCAGTAATTGGCCAGTGAATGTGTCTGTCATTATTTTGGGTTGCTCCCCATCCTCCCTCCTACAGACTCTTTCCCCCTGCCATGCCAGGTGCCTGCCTATAACTGGCACTGTATGTGCTGCTATTTATCTGAATAATGGTCTTCAAGGGGACAACTTCATTTACTTATCAAATTGGGTCTCTTTATTTTATTTATTTTATTTTATTTATTCATTTATTTATATTTCTTAGCCGCCCCCTCATGCCCATGGGATCTCGGGGCGGCTTACAACATAAAAAATAACAATAGTTTAAAACAGCAATGGAACACAAATATTAAAACATCTAAAACTCCTACAAACAACCACCCTCCTATCCCATCCTCCGAAGGCCTGGGAGAAGAGCCAGGTTTTGCAGGCCCGGTGGAAAGCCAACAAACTTGGAGCCAGATGGGCTTCCTCCAGGAGGGAGTTCCATAGTCGCGGCATGGCCACCGAGAATGCCTTCTGCATTGTGGCCCCTGTTTTACACGGGGACCTCCAAGAAGGCACCCCCAGAAGACCGAAGGGGTCGCTCTGGGGTGTGGAGGGTGAGGCGGTCCCTGAGGTATGAAGGGCCAAGACCATGTAGGGCTTCATAGGCCAGGACCAGCACCTTGAATTTGGCTCGGTATGCTATAGGCAGCCAGTGCAGCACGCAGAGCATGGGAGTAATATGCTCCCATCGGCTCATCCCTGTAAGGAGACAAGCCACCATGTTCTGCACCAGCTGCAGCCTCCGAACCAGCATCAAGGGAAGCCCCACATAGAGTGCGTTGCAGTAGTCCAACCTCGAGATGATGAAGGCATGGATAAGGGTGGCCAGGTCAGATCTGGAAACATATGGACACAGCCTCTGCACCAGATACAGCTGGCGGAAGGCAGCTTTAGACACCATCTCCACCTGCCGATCCAGACGGAGATCTGAATCCAACAATACTCCCAGACTCCGAACCTGCTGGGCTACTGGAGGGTGGACCCCTCACCACCATCACCTCCGTCTTGTCAGGATTGAGCTTCAGTCTGCTCTGCCGCAACCAATCCGCCACGGCCTCCAAACATTGGGACAGTACTGAGATGGCAGAACCTGCGTCGGTTGAAAAGGAGAGGTAAAGCTGAGTGTCATAAGCATATTAGTGGCAACGCACACCAAACCCTCATGATCTCCCCCAAGGGCTGCATATATACATTAAACAATAATGGGGACAGAATGGAACCTTGTGAAATGCCACATTCCAGGGCCCGGGGGCTGGAAGATTCAGCCCACAGGACAACCCTTCTTGTCAGGACTTGGGCTCAGAGACAGATAGGAGGCGCGCGCCAGTGCGTCCATGGGGCAAGTATTAGGAAGAGCTCCTGGGTTGGGACTCCCCTAAAGCATAGTCCAGCAACGACCCCATTGGGTAGTGGGAGGGGGAGCAAGCATTTACCTCCAGATGTGGGGGACGAGGCCCCCTCCCCACACACCGAGACTCCAGCGCAAGTGGCAGCGGCACCCCCGACATCATCACGGAACCAGGGGGAGGAGCCAGGACCGGCATTGCGCCGCTCTGAACGCTTGCAGACACGCAGGGGCAGAGCTAGAGGGATTTAAGGGGAGGTCCCAGTGCTTCCTGTGCCAGCGATCAGTGAAGCTGTGAGACTGGCCCGTGGTGATTCTGGAACGTTGTTCGAGTGAATTCTAAGACTTAACAGAGAGTGTGATTGTAGGAGCGAATGGAGAGTGAACGGTGAGTGCTTGTGCGAGTGAAAGGTGTGAAGTTGTGGTGCGGTATTGGGAGAGAGTAAGTAGGACTGTGCACTGTTCCCTGCTGTCTCGTGATTTCCCTGTCCCTTCCTTCCCCTTCCCTAGCCCAGGTGTGGGGGTTTAGCCCTCTCTTCCTGCTCCCCCTCTGGGGTGCTTTCCCCCATCCCTAGCACGGAATGCCCTAGCACGCGGTGAACTCAAACCCATCACTGTGCGAGTGGGGTGAATGTGGTGCGAGCAGGGATTAAAACCCCCTGTGGAGCGTGCGGGAGGCTGCACATGCCACTTGCTGAATGCCACACCCCTGTGATGATACAGCCTCATCCTTGTGAGGACATATAGGCCACCCTACAACCTGAGGTGTCTTTTTACACACAAGCAGCTGCGTGTGCATCTCCCCCTCCCGGGAGTACTCGCTGAGTGTGAGTGCGGTGTGTGGGTGCTGCCAGGTCTGTGGTCCCTCCTTTCATCAGCACCGTACCCCTCACACTTCTCCCTGAGAGGAATGAGCGGAACCATCCAAGGACAGTCCCGTCCAGACCCCCCAGGGCTCACAACTGTCTCAAAAGCAGCCCATGATCCACTGTATCAAAAGCAGCCGAGAGATCTAGCAGGATCAGAAGTGTTGCACATCCTGCATCCATATCCCGGTGGAGATCGTCCACCAAGGCCACCAATGCCATCTCTGTGCCATAGCCAGGGCGGAACCCCAATTGGAATGGGTGAAGGAAACAGATGCTGTCACGATGCACCTGGAGCTGCAGTGCTACTGCCCATTCAATAACCTTCCCTAAAAAGGGACGATTAGAGACAGGTCGATAGCTGGTGAGTGCGTCCACATCAAAAGATGGCTTCTTCAACAGGGGGTGCACGACAGCCTCCTTGAGACTGTGGGGCCATCTCCCCTGCCAAAGGGACGCGTTGATTACCTTCGTCAGCACTGTCTGCAAAATCTCCGTGGAGGCTTTCACCAACCAGGATGGGCACAGACCCCAGGACATCCACAGCATTGACTGGTGTCACTTCCTGAAACTCATCCCAAGAAAATGGACCAGACGGGGCCTCTATCACCTCGCGCTCCACCTCTACTGCCCCTAATCCAGCATCAAAGTTGCTCTGGATCCAAGCGATCTTGTCTGCAAAGTAGACAGCGAACTTCTCACAGCGGGCCTGGGACAAGTCCCTGTCCAGGCGGAGGGAGGTCGAACTGACTAGCCCCCGCACAACCTGGAACAGCCCCACTGGATGTGACTTTGCAGATGCTATGAGGACGGCAAAGAACTCTTTCTTTGCCATCCTCACAGCCTCAAAATAGGACAGCAAATGGGCCCTGTGGAGAAGTCAGTTGGATTCAGAGCAAGTCCGACACCAGCATCGCTCTAGTCACCTGCCTACCTTTTTTATACACCGCAGCCCCTCAGTAAACCAAGGGGCCCTGTAGTGACAAGACAGAGGTAGGAGGCATCTCACAGGAGACGTCTCGGTAGCAGACATCTTATCAAATTGTCCTGTAGTTTGGCAGAAATGACAGGGAAGGTGTATGATACATTCCTGCCAAATATCTTGTAAACAGGATTGAATATACAAACGTTACAGCTGGAAATGTATTTTCAAGTTAATGTCTTATATCATCAGGATCTTTCATCCAATCTTTCTGAGAATTGGCAGGAGTGTTAAGCTTGTAAAGGGACATGATATCTACAGGTTTCATGCAAATTGGATGGAATATAAAGAAGGTGTAGCCATGAATGCGTATGGAGCTTTTCTTAAAATCACAACATTCAATTGCAAATCTGTTCCCTTTATCGAATCATTTCAAAAAGTGGTATACATAGTGCCCTCCATTTGGGGTACAGGCACCCCAACGTTCATCACAATTGAATAAGAAAAAAAAAGGTTATAGCCAGAAATACATGTTTCAGTGTTTTCCCTTTATTTCATAAACAAAATGTCATTTTCATTTCTATTTTCATTATTATTATTATTTATAATTTTCGTTATTGTAATAATGATAACAAAAACAACAATTTTCATTATTGTTATTGTAATAATGAAAACGACATGGAATAGATGGAATAGATATGGTCAGTGCCCTAGGGGTTACAACCTGAGAGACAGAACTAGAGTTAACTAGAACCGGCTGAACACTCAGAGATGATCCTCAGAAATACCTGTGGAAATTTTTCTTTCTATTCAGTACAGCCTTAAATAAGGCTCTATTAATCAGTGAGCATAAATTTAGCTCATCATTGCAATGTCAAATCTATTTTATCTTTGTTAGACCTTGGCTGAAAAAGTTGCAAGAAATATGATGGTTGAGATTTAAATAGACCAATTTTATATCCAGTCTGAAAATTGTTTATGCTTCAACATTGGGACTGAGAGCCATCAACCTCGATTTGCTCAGGATTTCCCATTCAGTGATGTCCCTCAATGCTGGACCAAAGCTTGTAAAAGCCATCAACTAGGACTTGCTTGGAATTTTGTCGCGTTGTTCCTGTTTCCTCAAAGGGAATTTGCGTTTAGTGGTCCAGGCCTGACATGATCTGGTCTGGATATAGGGCGCTCTTTTCCAATATGTGGAAACTCACTTTACGCTATGCTAATAAGCCAGCTGCTCAGCAAAGTATTGTAAAGACAATTCATTTATAAATGAAGCTATGAGACTTAAGAATATTATAAATATAAAGCAACAGTTTACTTAAGTTCAAATAAAGACATAGTACAAAAGAAACAGCGTCAGTTAAAATACATGGTTTAAGAGGACATTTCTGTTCAAGGAACAGCTCTGTTACAAGTTCAAAGATCTTAACATCTATAAGATATAACATATGCTCTAAGTATTATTGCTGTGGTTGACTCAGTGCATCATATTACCCAGTCCTTTGTCCCATACTGCCATATGGATGTGAGAAAAGCTCCAAGGAAGGAACTGTTTCTGAAAAATCCATTTCTCCTCTCCCTTCTTATGGAGGGAAATGCTTGGAAGTCAGCTAAAAATGAAGTCAGGTCAAAACTGCTGACAGGGAGGGCTTTCTCAAAGTACATAGTAAGAGGCCTGTTAATACATACTAAAACAGGTGTCTATCATCTAAGATAGGATTAACAATGAGTAAACTCCAAACAAACAAGGCCTCTTCCTGCCCTGCTTGGGAGTCACATAGCTTGAGACTGGTCAACAGAAAACATTGATTTCTTTAAGAGACAGACTGGCTATTTATATCTCCTATTCTAGTATACAGGCTGATTACATCTCCTATCTGGTCAAGAGTTCAGTAGAAAGGTCACTGTAGGACAACTCTTTAGTAAGTCATCATACAGAGAGGCCAATTCTGGTTTCCAATATATTTGAAACACAGATGGTCAAAAAATATATGCCTATATACAGAATACATGACAATTTCCCAATCAGCAACATTCTTAATACAGAACTGAAGCCCATCAGCTGCTTTTGAACATCTTCTCTGTCTACAGGGCTCACCTTGCCAGACCATGAAGTTATGTGACTCTTGAACTCAACTCAGAGCCAAAGTGCACCATGTGATTACTCAACCATAGATCAAAAAGAGTGGAGACACTGTGGGGAAAGCAAAACACCAGCTGCTATGGTCAATGATGGCTTAGGGGAGACGTTCCTTCACCATCCCCACAAAGGGAAATAGCTGAAACTCTCTCTGAACACTCCAAGATAGTGATGGAAGAGCTCATGTCTATCTGCTGTTTGCAGAGGGCTTTTTTGGTACTTCATTTACTGTATTATTTGTTACTTTGTGTCTTCCTAGTATGGTTTTTTTATTTGTTGTTTGTATTTGGCAGTTTTTTCATTTGAACAAGTACTGACAGGGCCATTTGTGCTGTGTTATGAAGGGGCAGGGAAGTTCAACAAAGCAGGGTAGCACATGAGCAACTGAAGATACAAAGTAGTGAAGTGCTCAGGAAGAGGGTCAGGGGTCAGGAAAACTCACCATGAGGACATGACATTGAAGTGGATTCAGCTCACCATGTCCTGCCCCCTGCCGCTGCTGGTGAGATTCCCCTAGTGCTTCAGGTAATTCCTTGTGGACCACCTTCGCTCATCTAGGCTCCCTCCACTCCTTCCTAGAGGACTGTGCTGGAGACTGCTACCACGCATCACTTCCAGGTGCTTCCCTGTGACACACAGCTCTGGTTTCTCAGGTGTACAAATGGGGCTGGGCTGCTCTTATTTGCCGGCTATCCGTTCACCTGCCAGCCCTGCCCCCAGCCCTCCCTTTTAAACAGGGTGGAAAAGGGGAGCACTCCACACTTCCCCCACCCACCCAGAAGCCTCAGATGGTCCAACCGCTCAAATTCAAACTGAGCACAGTGCACCTTAAGCTTGGCCATGCCTGTTCTGAGCCATCCTCTTTCTAAAAGATGTATAGGGACAAGCATCCTCCCCCACACATGGGGAGGATGGGAAGGGAGAGGAAAATTGCTGCATTGGTCCTAAAAGTGATAGATGGAGACAAAGTAGTTGAAATGCTATTTTTTTATTTGGCTAACTTCTGTTGATGAGAGTATGCCAGCTTTTGGGCCGCACGAGGCCCTTTCTCAGGTTGGTAACAAGCCAGAACTATGAGCTGAACAATGCAACAAAGGATGGTCATGCTGAAAGGTGGATTAGTGATCTTTTTGGAACCTATGCCTCCAGACTTCTTAGAGTAAGATGTTAGATCACAGTGTTTGGTAGCCTATATTTGAAACTTACAATAGAAAATAGAAGAGTGGAAACTAGACAATGGAATGTGCTTTTGTCCTTCGGAAAGTGAATGTTTTTGATTATTCTGTTGCATATGTGTTAAATTCAAGCTTGGGAGCCTTTGTAGAAGTCCATGAATATATTTTCCCTAGGACATAAAGGTGTTGTGGCACTACAGAGAGACCTTGGTCATACAGCAGACAGAACAAGGCCGTAACAAACTGTTACCTTTTAATCCCAGAGTTAACTTTCAGCCCTTGTATTTGAAAAGCACGAAGATTTATTGTTGTTTATACCACCCATCAGTGTTCTATATTGAGTGAAAAGATGTGATCTCTAAAGAGAACACATCTAATTTTAGATGTAATGCAATTAGAGAGGAACAACTCATGTACAAAACTCATGCTCCCCCCCCCCCATCCCAATTCTTTTCTCTCGGCAGTATGAATGTAATGAGTTTTCAGGAGATATTTGACTGAGGGGAGGATGCTGCAATTGAAGAAGGCATGGAGGTCAAAGTGGGAAAATGAAACAAATGGTACATCAAGGCTGATGATGTCTTTCGCTCATTCTCAGAAATTGTTATGGCTCACAAACATAATGTGAACCAAAGTGATGGAACCTTGAAAGCTGGGACTAAATGTTTCTAGTTGATATGTTGAAAACGAAAAGCCTGTGGTGGGTTTCAAGAATGAAAGGGACATCAGAAAAACAAAGCAAGCATGTTTTTCACCCCAAAATATCCAATGTATGTTCTTGTTTACTGTAATTTATTAGGGGATTAACATTAGAGTGAACTGGAGGATTGATCAGTTACAAAGTGGCCACTTGATGTTTGTGTTAGGCATGAAATTTAAATGTACAAAATGGTGTCATTGAAGGGTTGAATAATAATAAAAGAATATCTTTACGTATAAAATTGTCTGCCACAGAATTGTCCCTGCAATGCAAAAGGTGACAGACCCAAATAATTGAGTCAAATATGGTCACAATGCTTTCTTTAGTCTAACTATTACCTCTGCTAGGAGGGTTTCTGAGCTCTCTGCTCTGCGAGCTTCTCCTCCTTACACTACTTTCCACCGTGACACGGTGGACCTCGGAACGGACCCTTCCTTCATCCCCAAGGTGGTTTCCCCTTTTCATTTAAACCAAACCATCTCCTTACCTGTTTTTTTCCCCAAAGCCACATTCCTCCAGAGCTGAGTGAACTCTCCATACACTCGATGTCAAATGAACTCAATCCTTCTACATCACTCGCACTCGTCCCTTCTGAGCATCTGATGCCTTATTCATCTCCTATGGTGGCTAATGAGTAGGAGTTAGGATTACATCCCAGAGACTCTCTAAATGAATCCTTCCCTGCATACAGAGGTGCTATGAATGGGCAGGCATGACACCCCCCTCTCATCTTTGTGCTCATTCCCCCAGGGCAGTCGCCTCATTGATTGCCAACTTTCATAGAGTTCCTATCCAGGACATTTACAAGGCTGCCATGTGGTCCTCGGTGCATACCTTCACCAAGCACTATTCACTAGATCTGGCGGCCAGAATAGACTCGGGTGTGGGAAAAACAGTTCTACACTCCATCTTCGACTAACCTCCTTGACACCCTCCACCGGAGGTAGATCTCTTTACTCCTACTCACTCTCCCAATAGTGAGAATCACGGAGATCCTCGAAGAAGAAATAGAGGTTACTTATCAGTAACTCTGTTCTTCGAGAGAGCTCCGCGTATTCTCACGACCCACCCACCTTCCCCTCTGTGTCGGAGGTACCCTTCTGGGTCTTCCCAGGATGGGATTGGAAGGAACTGAGGTGGCGAGGGCTCCGCCCCCGTTTATAGACTCCCACGCGAGCTGGAGCCCGCGCTTTTCACAGAAGGGGGAGGGAGGGACGGAGCCCTCACCTTGTTCTATATCTTTCCAGGTCATCTTCTGCCCAGAAACTGCTGACAAGATGTTTTCCGGTACCTGCGAAGTAGGAAGTGAATCCCAATAGTGAGAATATGCAGAGCTCTCTCGAAGAACAGAGTTACTGTCAAGTAACCTCTATTTATTTTTCAAACATACCAATACAAATACCCTGGCAATCCTCATCACCTGCTCCGTTTGGAAGAGCATCTACAATGGGAAAAAACTCAAGGAAGGGTCGGTTTCTTATTAAGCCCCTTTTTTTGTCCAATACTGGGGTGCATAGTGTTCAGGAAGAGGGTCAGGGGTCAGGAAAACTCACCATGAGGACATGACATTGAAGTGGATTCAGCTCACCACGTCCTGTCCCCTGCCGCTGCTGGTGAGATTCCTCCAGTGCTGCAGGTAATTCCTTGTGGACCACCTTCGCTCATCTAGGCTCCCTCCACTCCTTCCTAGAGGACTGTGCTGGGGACTGCTACCACGCATCACTTCCAGGTGCTTCCCTGTGACACACAGCTCTGGTTTCTCAGGTGTACAAATGGGGCTGGGCTGCTCTGATTTGCCGGCTGTCCGTTCACCTGCCAGCCCTGCCCCCAGCCCTCCCTTTTAAACAGGGTGGAAAAGGGGAGCACTCCACACTTCCCCCACCCACCCAGAAGCCTCAGATGGTCCAACCACTCAAATTCAAACTGGGCACAGTGCACCTTAAGCTTGGCCATGCCTGTTCTGTGCCATCCTCTTTCTAAAAGATGTATAGGGACAAGCATCCTCCCCCACACATGGGGAGGATGGGGAGGGAGAGGAAAATTGTCTAAAATAGTTGTTGTCATGACTGAATTCAAATGAAGCACAGAGGTCAATTGACTTGACTTCAGTTTGGCTTATGGTTATAACTCATGTTTTCAAATTGATTAATTACAAATACAGATTACTAGAAAAATACAAATAGCATATATCATGAATGAGTTAAATTCCCATAATGGAGCAGACAGCAGGTCTTATCCTACCATGTTTGCTTTAACCTTACGTCACAACAGACAGTGAGTCTCCATAGTAAATTAGATCACTGTACTTCCACAAATTAGATTATGTGCATGCTCAAGTAACTGGTGTGTATATAGAAATTTATTCTATACCAAAAGAATAGATACATGGACATTTCTTTCTAAACACAGAATTGAAATAGTTGTAGAATAAAGATGCACTTCTATTCAGTTTGGATGCCTAAGTGACTATGACTCATGGAACTATTGTATAGATAATATTTTTATTAGTAGATCACTGCATGCAATTAGGCTCAAGTAGGAAATTGACTTGATTGGGTTATGTAAAAAGAATGGGCACTAAATCCTACCCCACACTCTAAACTAAAACCTAAGATGTAATTTAAAAGTCTTGGTGATATGAGATGATGGAGCTCCTGTAGAAAAGGGAGTGGACCAACAGTACAAACCAGTAATATTTCCAATGGGCTCTACTGCTAAAATAGTTTCACTTTAGTAGTACACAGGGAATGTGACAGTGAGACACTGTATGAGGTTAGAGGACAACAACTCTCTTCTAGTACAGAAATGCTTCCATTCCCCCTTCCCCTATCACCATGTATTTATAGCTAGTGGAAAGAAGGGAGAGGAAAGGCCGTTTTTAGATGAGATGCTACTAAGGAGGTTCACCCATCCTACACCCACACAAACACCCACCTAAAGGTGGTGTGGGAGGGAAACACACTCCCATGACCAATGCAGCACCCACTCGCATGACCGCTCATGGAGCACTGGCGAAAAAGCCAGAGTGCTCTGCGTGGGGCAGATAGAATGGAGCATGTCGCCAGGTGCCTATGCATCCCCAGCCTGTATGAAGGGCAGCACTTAGCCATGTCGGCTGTATGGTCCACCATTCAAAGACTTTGCGGGTGCAGAAACAGCCTTTTTAAGGCACAGGAACTAGATGGGAGTGCTGGGAAGCCTGGGATCCCCAACACTCAGCAAGGATATGTTGATATCAGAGGCCAGCCCAGAGCACTTCCCCCTTTCCCCATTGTCCATGGCAGCTCCGCATGGAGGCTGCTGGGGTACCCACCCAGAGAGTCTCCCATTTGAACCCTTCCTCACTCCATGTGTGTGGGTGCTTCGCAGTCATCCCACTCAGCAGACATGGACCCACCCCCCCAGACATGCTCATTATAAAAATGGCCTAAGTTTTATATCTGAGAAAGATTACAAAAGAGTTCAGTGTACAATGAGTTGTGGTACTGAATCAGGCATTTTAAAAAGTTGCATGCTTACCCCAGCATGGTCACTAGGGGTGGGGAACCGGTAGAATCCGGTATCCGATAATGCCGGTATTGGGTGTACCGGCATTATCGGATTCGGCCCGGTAATCCGGGCCCGGTACCGGATTCCGGGGTACCGGATTTTTTTGCATTGCAGCCATTTAAAAATGGCTGCAATGTAAAAAAATTTAAAGCCCCAGCCAAACAGTTTTTAAAAGAAAAACCCTCCCCGAGTCCAGGCTGCGCGGGTGGAAGGGGGGACACCCCCCACCCACCCTGCCCAGCCTGGCTTTTTGTTTAAAAAAAGAACAGAGTAAGACAGACCCGGAGGCGAAGGCGAAGGCGAGCCCACCCCCCAGCACCAGCGGCCGCGGCGTCCCCGCAGCCGCCGGTAAGTATGACCCGATCCCGGGGGGGGGTGTTTAACACCCCCCCCCCCCCAGGGATCACCCCTACAGTGCGCTTGCCGCTTACCTTTGGGAGCTCCGGCGGCGGCGGGCGGTCCGGCGGCCTCAGCGCCGGCTGTGGCTGCCGGCGTCAGGACGCTCTAGGCCTTCCGGGGAACTTCCGGGTTTCACCGGAAGGCCTAGAGCGTCCTGACGCCGGCAGCCACAGCCGGCGCTGAGGCCGCCGGACCGCCCGCCGCCGCCGGAGCTCCCAAAGGTAAGCGGCAAGCGCACTGTAGGGGTGATCCCTGGGGGGGTGGGGGTGTTAAACCCCCCCCCCCCAGGGATCGAGTCATACTTACCGGCGGCTGCGGGGACGCCGCGGCCGCTGGTCTTGGGGGGGTGGGCTCGCCTCCGCCTTCGGGTCCGGCTCTGTT
The DNA here is from genome assembly GCA_003113815.1 of Sphenodon punctatus. Taxonomy (NCBI): domain Eukaryota; kingdom Metazoa; phylum Chordata; class Lepidosauria; order Sphenodontia; family Sphenodontidae; genus Sphenodon; species Sphenodon punctatus. The sequence goes on from QEPC01001394.1 coordinate 3,938,341, forward strand.
CTTTTTTTAAAACAAAAAGCCAGGCTGGGCAGGGTGGGTGGGGGGTGTCCCCCCTTCCACCCGCGCAGCCTGGGAGGGGGAGGGGGAGGGATATTTCATTGGTTTCAATGGGGACACAGCGCCCCATTGAAACCAATGGATTAAATCCGGTACCGGTATACCGGATTTAATCCGGGAATCCGGTTTTCCCAGAACCGGTAACCGGTAAAATCCGGTAGCCGGTAATGGGTCCGGGGTCCACCCATGGTGTTGTCATGCTGGTTCCTACCCACCAGATGGCGTTAACCACAGGCGAGAGTAAACACTCCCTAGAATGTGCCAGGATTAACTCCAGGTTGTGAGCTCAACTCCCTGCCATGTCACAACCCAGAGTTAGCCCTGCCACAGTCCAGGGAAGACATCCCCGGACTGGGGTGGCATGGGCGGTCACGTATGATGGCCCACTCTACCTATCTCTGGCTGGTGGCCGAACCTTTTCCGTGCAGTCCCAACAGCTTCATAAGCCTCCACACCTTCCCATCAGGGAGGAGGCATGGCTTCACAGGGGGTAGGGCCAAGTGAACCACATCCACACATTGCCCCCTCCCCAGCCCCAGTTGCTGGCATGTTTGTTTGGCGGTGGGACCCAATTCTGCCCAGGATGAGAGCTCTCACCCCGGGCAGGATAAAAGCATGGCGGCAACTAGCATTGTCACGTCTGAAAATACCCAAAGTCTACATTACAAAAATTGTGTGTGTGTGTGTGGTTTTAGGCTAATGCTCAAATGGACTGGGAGGTTAAGCTACCAATTCCAGGCTTGCAAACACTTGTAATTATATCATGAATCTTCTGATTTTAGGAGCTTTTCAGTTATACAATTGAGCTTTTACATAAGAAGAGTAATAAGTTTATGGTCTTCATGATTACAGAGAAATCTTGAAAACATGGGAGTTCAGAACCAAAAACAAATTATAAAAAGAACCCTGAATTAATAGATTTTTTTTAAAAACCCTCCTCTTTAAGCCAGTCTTAAGAATATTTAGTGCCTGACTTATGATGTTTGGCAATCCCATCTCTGTCTATTGCAGGCAGCATCTCTAGGTCAGGGTTGAGGTTTATTGGAAGAGCCCTATAAGGATGTTTGTGCTCCTTACCTATGTGATCTGTCTTTTGAAGATCAGTGGCAAACCTTGAAAATGAAGTACATATATATATAGCCTGCTTAAAGTGCACTAAATTATCTCTCTTTACAAATAAAATTGCAAGGAAGATTAAACTGAGCTATTCTTCTGCTTTAAAATAAAAAACACTAGATAGAAGAAAAAAAACCCTCCACACCCTATAACTCATTTATATCCTATAACACACAAAAATATGTAAAATATATTCTGGGTTTATAGTGCTAGGTGCTAAAAGAAATATTTAAATCATTGCAACAGAGGACATATTTTTTTATTTGCCTAGTTGTTTCTAATCAGTGGGACACCTGCCAAGTATTGAAAAGGTTGTTTTTAAAACATCAGAAGTAAAATGCTGTTTCTAATCCTTAAGGTGCTGTAAAATCCTTTCAGAATAATAAACCTGTAAATAGTTTGGTTGCATTTAACAAAAGAGATTATGTTGCCTGCAGTTTAATATAAAAGAACAGAGAATCAGTATGGAACTATAGAGGGGTGAGATTATGAAATGAAGGCATTTGAAAGCATGCAAACCATAAGGAATACGATTCTTATTATGTTAACATTAACTCCTTTTGTGATTAATTTTAATTTCATTTACATTTTCCTATTTAGGAGAAAATCTACATTCAGAAACTTTCCTTGTAAAAAATATGTGTTATTTTCTGATGCTTATTCAATTTGAAATATTTGGTCATGGAGGCATTGCTGACTGGATATGTTAGTTACTAGCTTATTTATTCAGCTTTGCATGACACTAAGCAAATCATTGATGCTCTAAAAATGGAGGTTTGTTCTGCGTGTTTAATTTTTTTACAAACATTAAAAAAGAGATGGAACAAATAATAGGATGCAGTGTGCTCAGACTCCTGTTATTTTTTCATCTCTGTAATCTGTCTGGATTTGCAAAATTTCCCTAATAATGTAGACTGGAGTTTTTCAATCAATCGTTCTTTCTTTATTACTGAAAGGTTTTGATATGAATTCATCCTAGTATGAAATATAAAATTAATTACAGGAGTATTTCGACTTTTAAAACTATTTTTGGTGCCTTTCCAGTGAAGTCAAATATTTGATGTGAATCCAAACTGATATAAAAAGTCCAATTTGGGCTTACTGGGTGAGTATGATGGGGGGGGGGGAATTACTCTCTCATAATATTGAGGCGGTGGGGCGGTTCGTTGATGGGGGAGGTGTCAGTAGAATTCTTGTCATGGACAGATCATTACCTCCTTGTCACGGGGGAGGGGACGTAACCCTAATGCGGGGTCGGACTCCCCTGGCGTCACCCGCCCACACCCCTGGGGTCCCCATGCACGGGCTCAGACCCCTGACCTGGAACGGTTCTCTCTGGGAATAATTGCCCATCAGGATAGTGGGTGGACCTATAGGCCTCACAGTGCCCAGGTACCTATCATCATAGGGTGCCAGGTGAGCGGATTGAGTCTGAGCCCCAGTCACTCTTCTCCACCAGGCATAACCCACGGCCAAGGATGGGGGATTGGGTTGTAGTGGGGGAGATGGTGCCCGGAGGGGAGGGGAAGGGGTCCTGGGGACACAGGAGCGGCACAGGGGAACACACTTCACACCGGAGGGAAGGGGGAACTATCTGCGACCCTCGGGGAAAGGGGGGGGAAAGGAGAGGGTCTTGCACGCCACACCCACACCCGCAGTCTCACTCGAGGCTCTCGATCACGTAGGCAGGGGGAAAAGGGGGTCAAGGATTCACTCAGTCACACACTATCTTCTCAATACAATAATACTCTCAACTCCAAAAAATCCAATCACTTAGCTTCGTTCGCAGGGCCAGTCTTCGCTCAATCACCAGCGCCGAGTGCTTCTCGGCGTTGGTCTTTTATGTCTCTAACTCCACCCCCTGCGCGCTCCCGCAAGCATGCGGAGCGCTGCAACGGGGGTGTGGCTTCTTCCTGGGTCCTGCTGGGCCCAGCCCCACTCCGTCCCGCCTCTGAGCGGCCGTCAACTGTGGGTGGGGCTGCGTTGTTCCCCAGCACGGGGAGGGCGGGGGGGTGGTTCCTCTGCTGCTTCCCGCGCCTCTGTCATCGGGCCTGGGGAAGCCTCTTGGCCTCCCGGCGCCCCCTCAAGTGGCGTGCGCCTCTGCCCGCCCCTGCGGGGTTTGACACTCCTGTGAGCACGTCTCCTGGCACATGTCTGCCCCTGGGGGTGTGTAGAACTATTCTGATGTTTCACCCCCAGAGACTAATGGAACCCAAGCAGTTCCAGAAAGCTCTTGGGAGTTACCCTCTGATCTTGATGACTGCCCGCCCGGCTTTATGGAATACCTGGCTGTTGGAGGCCATTGACTGGATGGCTCTGAGGCATCCGCTCCCTTGGCAATGGCTCCTCAGACCTCCATGGTTTACAGAGGGCCTGAGGTTGCTGAAGTGGGAAGCACGGCAGTTGGAGCAACAGTGGTGCCATTCGCATGCTGAAGCCGACAAAATGCAACATAGAGCCAATTTATGTGCCTATGCTGTAGCTGTATGGGCAGCAAAAAAAGAAGTTTTTTGCTGCCCATATAGCCTCTGCAAAATCTTGTCCAGCTGAGCTTTTCTGGGTGGTGAGGGGGTTGGATGGTCAGTCCTCCCTCCCTCCACCTGGAATTGGAGGTGTCTAATGTCCGTTGTGACATGTTTGGTGATGGTTTTGCAGAGAAAATTGCTTGGATTCACCACAACTTCGATGCCGCACTTATTGCAGTGGGTGAGTCAGAAACTGTGGAAGCCCTGCCTTTTCCAATTTCGTGGGATAAATTTCAGTTGGTGTCATCCACCGGGGCGGGGGATGTTCTTTTGACTGTTAGAGCCACCTTTTGTGAACTTGACCCATGCCCGTTCTGGCTGGTTAAGACCAGCTGGGAGATGGTGGAGATGTTGCTGGCCGGGGCGATAATGCTTCCCTTTGGGAGGGCAGAGTGCCGGGCTGCCTCAAAGAGGTGGTGGTGCAGCCTCTGCTCAAAAAATCATCACTTGATGTTGATTCCCTCACCAATTATTGGCCGGTCTCAAACCTTTCCTTTTTAGGGAAGGTTATTGAGTGGGTGGTGGCCCAGCAGCTGCAGGGGCATCTAGACTGCACTGGTTATCTGGATACCTTTCAGTCTGTTTTTTGTCCGGGTTATGGCACTTGTGCACCTAGACTGCACTTGTGGCCTTGGTCAACAACCTTTGCCGTGAATTAGATCAGGGTCGTTTGACCCTGCTAATTCTGTTAGATCTGTCAGCCGCTTTTGATACTGTTGACCATGAGACGTTGGTAACTTGCATGTGGGATTGAGCTGGAGTGGGTGGAATTGTCCTTGACTGGTTCCGCTCCTTCCTGGCCGGGAGAACTCAGTGTGTAGCGCTTGGGGATTGTTCTTCATCTCCACAGAACCTCATGTGTGGTGTCCCACAAGGTTCTATTCTGTCCCCACTCTTGTTCAACATGTATATGCATCCACTTGGTGAGGTCTTGAGATGGTATGGGGTGCAGTATTATCAATATGCTGATGACATCCAATTCTTCCTCTTGTTTTCATCTGACCCAGACCCAGTAGTTTCAGTGATTATCTAATGTTTGGTGGCTGTTGGGGGTTGGATGAGGATGACACAACTGAAGCTGAATCCCAACAAGACGGAGGTGATGGTGGTGGGAAGGGCAGTGGATGTGGTGGTTCCCATCATTGGTGGGGTCCGCCCTCCGCTTGTATCCCAGGTCCATAGTCTGCGCGTGCTCCTCAATTCAGAGCTCTGCCTGGATTTCCAGGTGGGGGCTGTGGTGAGATGTGCGTTTCGCCAATTACATCAGGTGCGATGGCTTCAGACGTATTTTTAAGAAAATGACCTGGCCACCATCGTCCATGATTTCATTACCTTGATATTAGACTACTGCAACACACTCTACATGGGGCTACCTATGGTGATGGTCCGGAGAGTGCAGGTAGTGCAGAATACTGCGGCCTGTCTCCTTACTGGGACAGGTCATCATGAGCACATTACACCAGTGCTCCGGACTGTGCACTGGCTGCCTATAGTCTTCCAGGCCTGATTCAGCGTATTGGTTTTGACCTATAAAGCCCTATACGGCCTTGACCCAACTTACCTGTGGGACCGCCTCTCTCTCCGCGCTCTGGAGTGCCCTCTGCAGTCTGCTGGGGGCACCCTTCTCGAGGTCCCCCGTGTGCTCTGGGGGGCCACTATGGAGAGGGTGTTCTCGGTGGCTGCACCTAGAATGTGGAACTCCCTCCCGGTGAAGGCCCAGGTGGCCCCAGATCTCCCCTTCTTTCATCATATGTGTAAAACGGGCTGCTCCGCCTGGCTTTTGGTGAGGGAGATGGGGTGTAAGGGTAGGATGGGGGGAGGGGGTGGTTTTGTGCCTTCCTTTTTATTGTATTTTATGATTTCATTGATTGTATATGTTTTAACATTGTAAGCTGCCCTGGGCTGCTTGGAGCAGGAGGGGCAGGGTATTTAATGATTAAATAAATAAATAAATAAATAAATAAAGTATTTTTTTCTGTTCTCTAGCTAGCAATGTCATCAGGGAGGAAGTACTAATTCAACTAATGTCCTTCAACTGTATTATAGAAACAATGGGTGTTTTTACACACACATTTCTCCTGCATTTTTGCTGTTACAGCCTGAACTTTCTGTCTGTCTAAATCACGCACCCAGATCTTAAACATCCAGCTCTTTGAACTTCTCACAGAACTTCTCACAGAACTTTTGTGTGTAAAAGGTTATCCTTGCAAACTGCTTTGCTCCAGGCAGCTGTGGTCACTTGGTTTCCGTGACAGCCTGTAACGTCTACAGCTACGGCTACTTTAGACTGCCTCCGGGCAGTATTTGTGTGAAGAATGCATCCAGGAACTGCCTCAGGGCAGTGTGTGTGTGAAGAATGCATCTGGAACTTTTGTGAACTTGTAAACACAGAAGACTGAAAAATCCGGAACATTAAGGTGTGTGTAAAAATGCCCACTATGGACTCTCAAACTACAGAGGCTCTTCTGTAATATATCTTTAAAAAAGTTCTGGGAAGAAGAGGAACATAGCTCTCCTCTTATTGCATTATTTATTTATTTATTTATTTAGCAACAGCAATGTACTTGACATGTTACAATCAACAATTATAGACAGGTCACTGCCCCAGTGGGCTTACAATCTAAGAGAGGGGAGAAAAAGGGGAGGAAAACAGAGGAAGAGATAGGAAATACATCCGAGAAGTAGTTACACTAGAGCTGGAACAAATAGTAAATGTATATCTGCAACTAATATCTGCCATTCTGGACAGTTTGGTGGTCATTCAGATGTTAATTGTTTACTGCAACAGCTAACCAAGAAACCGAATAACTGGATAATACACAATGGTTTACTATATTACCATATTACTACATTCCCAAGCGTTGTTGTTACTAGCCTAAATCAGATCCAAATTGGGGGAGGAGAAAACAGTTGATGTTTTGTTTGTTTTTTTAAAAAAGGAATTATGAACAATATGGTGAATGGCAATACACATTGTATGCCATATTATGTGATAACGGGTAAATCAGTAAATTGGTTACCAAATAGCGGCAGATAACCACTGCAGCTTCTAAGTTATAATGGGGTAAATTTGGCACCACCTTTAATTATTACAAACTCACACATACCAGAGGTCATGGTGCTAACCTCTTTTGGATATACAGCCACTTAACTGAGATGTCTAAACAGAGGTTGGGCTCTTTGGAAAATTTTGCTCCATATTTAAGTACCCAAATGGAAGTTGTTGGATGCTGAACTTTTTAAGTGTATTCTACTGTTATCTTGGGGACCAGTCTGTTAAAGTCAGCATGAATCTAGGATCTCTGCTCCCCAAGGCAGTTTCATTGGCTTTGAACCTATGTAAATGAGACCACTTATATAGGATTATCTGTACCTGATTATTTTGGGATTTTGTTCTATGTAATAATTACTGTGTTTGAGTAATCATTTAAGAAGTACACACTCACAGACAAGAGGAATTGGGTTTAAGCTGCAGAAAAGCAGATTTAGTCTAATTATTTGGAAGAAGTTAACTGTAAAAACAGTTTGGCAATGGCACAAGTTGTTGAAGCTGGTTGTGGAATTCCCCTCTCTGGAGGCTTTAAAAAGGAGAGCTGGATAAACATTTGCTGGAATGGTTTACACCTAGAGAGTTATGCCATAGTGCATTGGGGATAGACTTTATAATTCTTGTGGCCTTGTTATTCAGAAATATTTTAGGAGCCATATCTGCCATTTCCCATTTTGTGGAGAATGTAGCAGTTATTGTGCTTTAATGAAGACTCCCAGGCTTTAATCTGCCTTGGCTGAACAAGCATGAGCAGACTGGATCTACAAACTAGGGGACTGTGATTAGCAGAAGCTTCCAAAAGGATCAGCATGTGCACTTCTTATGGGAAGTGGAGTGCTCGCCCTTCTGTTTGAGGCCTTCTTGGACTGGGAAGTACAGGGTCTTTACAAAAAGAAGCAGCCATTCTGTGTTGTTCTATGGGGCAACTGTTCTATGCTGTATGCCATTTTGGTCTCTAGGGTAACGATGGTAACAGTACTGATTCTAAACTCCCAACATTCCTGCACACAATTGGGCATCTTTAGACATAACAAACATTGGGTTTCAAAACCCTTAAGCACGTCTTTGGCCGTTGTGTGTAAGCACCATAACAATCCCAACACCAGTTTGGCCACTCATTGAATCCACAATGTGAACACCATTGCATCACAAGGATAATTTGCATGTTTTGGCTGAACACCTGGCCAATGTTGTGCCTAATGATTGCATGGTGTGTTAGCTGGAACAAAATGAGGAACAAAGTGGCAGTTCTTGCGTGCTGAGATTGGGTGGCGAGCAAAACTCTGATGTGCCCCAAGATGGGCTGTGTGTCTAAGCAGTGCCACATGGTGAACACAGGGCCAAAATGGTGTTCATATTAAGGTCAAAACAGACATTTAGACACCAATTAACGTTATGTCTAAAGACACCCAATAATACCAAATACAGTACTACAGGTATCTAACTTTAGGAAATAAATGCCAGGAAAATGGTTGCTTCTTTTTGTAGACTAGGGGTGGGCATATCAGTATCGGATTAAGACGATACACCTGATAATCGGGTGTATCGGATTAATCTGACAATCCAATAATCACTGGTATTGGCATATCGGATTTTTAACATTGGCCTCTTTACCGTTTTTTTTACATTGCGACCATTGAAATCAATGACTGCAATGTAAAAACCCAGTAAACGGCCAATGTTAAAAATCAAATTTACCGGTATGCCGATACCGGTAAATACAATACCGGGGAGATCTGATATTGGTGAATCCGGTATTCTCCCGGTGACCCACCCCTAGTAAAGACCTTGTATTACAAACCATGTTAGCTGGATCCGTTGCCTGTTCTTCAAAGAGTTTTAAATCAGAATTCTGTCTAAGTACCACTCTAGTGTATTGGGAGTTAAAAATCTTCTTGTTGGTCCACTATTCCCAGAGAGCAAACTAGAATTTACCTCATTCTATATGTTGAAAGGAAACAGAATATCCAGGGGTCAAATCCTGAAGTGCACCAGATATTTGCAACATCAGAGGCTAAGGATCTTCTTCCTCTGCCAGAGTCCTTGGGGGAAGTACTTAATTTCTCTTCCTCTGTTTCACCACCCATCATTTTTTTCTACTTCATAAGCATGTTTGGAGGTTTATTCCTTGAAAAGCACTCTAAATAATAGTACTGCTTGATTATTTTTGTGATTGAGTGGTTGCAAGCTCATTGTTAGGGTTGTATGTCTAATTTTCTAGTGGGTGCGGGGAAAGCTCATTAGTTAATATTTTTTAACCACTCAAGTGTCTGGGACACTTTTCAAAAATTAACTATTCAAAGAACTTGAATTTTGTTTGTAGTTTCTTTAAGAATAGTTCCCCCTCCCCCACCCCGTTTTATTTGACAAAGAGATTCCTGGACTATCTCGAGAGTATTGGGGGGGGGGGGAGCAGGGGGTAGGGGAGCTGAGACTGTGTCTGTGTATGTTTCTCCCTGTGTTCCCCTCACCTGGGTCCATCTTAGATTGTAAGTCCACTGGGAAGGGACCTGTCTCTGAAATTCTGTGACTGTAAAGCACTGCATGTGTCTTGTAATGCTATAGAAATGATTATTATTATTAGTAGTAGTATGATCTTCTTTTGAAATTGATTTCCATAGGTGTCTAGGGAACATTCACTTTAACTTTTGTATGGAGGTAACTGACAGCAGACCTACTGTCTTTTTTTTAAACAAAAAATAAATATATATTTTTTAAACAATACTTCAGGGTAAAAATCCTGATTTTGACTTATGGAAATTGATCATGCTAAGCTGAGGCCATTGTGATAGTGGCAAGGCCTTAGGATCTTGTTTCCTGTGTATGCTATCATAGGGGACATCGGAAACTGCAGGTTTAAAAAAAACAAAACTCAAGCAATATAAAATAAACGAAAGGAAAGCATAGTGTGATGAGTTGCAAAGTGTCACACTGTGAAGGCAAGGAAAGGTTTAATTCCTTAGCCTGAATGCCTGACTTCTGTCTAGAGCTGCCCACCTCAAAGGGTGCTTTTAGACAGACATCACCCATGCCTCTGCTCAACCTCACCCCCAGTTGGTCCACCTGTGTGAAGGCAGGCTGCCAAATGTGCAGGCGGAGCAGAGGTCCTCCATCCCTGCTTGCAGTGCTCTGGGATGTTGTGGAGCACCACCAGCGGAGTGGGCTGCCCAAACCTGGGGGCACTGACTGGAGATAGAGCTGCTGTCCAACTGCTCAGCAGCCAGATCTCTGCTTGTAGACAAGGGGTTGCCCCAGGCAACACCATAGATCTGCAAGCAGCAGCCTAGAGTGTCAGGCAATCTGCCCACAAGTATGGGGGAGGAAGGTGCCATACCAGCGGACTGCAGGCCATGGCAGTAAACCTGGCACAGGCAAGGTTGGATGCCGGAATGGCCACCCCGCGGGTCCAGGTCTGGTTAATCTAAAAACACCCGAAGTCCTAACGGACAGCCAAATAGATCGGTGGCAAAACTGCAAGAACAACGAGATAGGAGAGAGCTGAGAAGAAGCGCATCTGGAAGAACTGTGAAGGGTGTAGACCTAACACTCAGACTCAGAAGATAAATTATATTTTGTTGTCTGGCTGTCAGACTGGGAGAAGAAAGGCTGGAGAATGCTGGCTGGGCTGAGACTAGTCCGAAGGCCTAGATCAGAGGTGGGCAAAATGTTGGCTTGAGAGCCACACGCAGTTCTCAGGCACCTATATTGTGGCTCCCTCTAGAAGTGACTGCTTGGGGGAATGTCAGTGAGGCTCCCTCAGGAACAAGAGACGTCTAGATGCCATTTTGGCCACTGGAGACTCATGGGGCTGTGGGAGCAGGAGGGATATGCCCTGTGCTGCTATCCGAACCTGCCAAACAACCTGGGAGCCACAGCTTTGATGTGAGGTGGAGGACTTGGGGACAACCACACTGCCCCATCCCTGGAATCAGGGAAAGCCACAGTCAATGTAATAATACATCTTGTGGCTCTTGGAACATTTTTGTGTGCGGCTCTTGGGCTTGAGATCTTTGTCCACTCCTGGCCTAGATGAAGGAACAGGAAGTCTGTTTAAACTTTGACATTTTTGTTTGTTACTTGATGTTATATTGCTAATAAACCCTGAATTAAGGGCAGAGTTGCAAGGGGAAAAATTTTATTACCCCCCAGCCTCTGACATAGTGAGCCATCATTTTGAATAAAATATTCATACATTAATTTGTGTACATTTATGCAAATTTAAGTAGCCCATTGTCACGTCTTGATACTCTTTATAAAAGGAAAGAAGACTAAGTTTCCCAGCTGAACTAATCATACTGGATTGTGCCTTTTTCTCTAATTGTATAAAATGAGTTTTACACTTTACTTTGAGACCAAGCTAGCAAAGCAAGTATTGTAAAAGTATTGCAAAATTTATAAATAAAGGAGCATGAGACTTTTAGGATATATTAAAATATATGCATAGTTTACTTAAATATAAATAGAGAATATCAGTAGCTTACATAGAATGGTATTGGTAGCCAATCAAAGTTACATGATCTTAAAACATTTCTATTTTAAGAAAAAGCTTCTAAAAGCTTAACATATGCACAATTCATTGGCTCAAAGATATCAAGAATCATACGTTACGTATTTCCCAGTCATTCCCTTTACTGCCAAGATGATATTGGTGAGAAAGAAATCCAAACATGTGGAATTTCAATCTGAAGAAAGTTAAGCTGTGTCTCTCTTCTTAAAGTTGCCTGCTAGGAGGCTCATATTTCCTGAGCAGTGTCATGCTGACATCAGATACACTGGATTCTAATTGGCTCTCTTAAAGAAACCAAACAGTATTAGACTTCCTTCAAGGTTTAAACTGAATAGAAACCTTATATTTTTATCAAAGATAATTGTCACATTAAAGAGAGAATAACCAGATCCTAAGGTTATTTCAATCATTAATTAAATAGATACGTTAGCTAGAAAAAAACTAACTCAAATACTCCTCTCAGTCTGCAGATAATCTATTAATAGTACCATTTGTCATTTAGACACTTAGAGATAAGATTCCAGACACCTAGGCTGGCCTAGCCAGAGAGGGCCTCTTTATTGCTAGCCACTTTTAGCTAGGTGTCTTTGTTTCCTTGACAACAGTCAAAAGTTCATTTGGGAAGTTTTAAAAAAGCTCATTGGAATGTAGCAGGAGACTTCAGCTTGAACCAAGCTAATCACAGAAGTTGATTTTAGAAATCAATACTTCAAAACACAAATCCAATACATTGAAACAAAAAGTTAACATATAAAAACTCAAAATTAATACATTAGGAACACAGATGGCCAAAAATATAAGCTTATAATAGGAAATACATGACACCATGGCCTATATTGAGGCTGGCCTGAAAGAAAGGAGCTGTTTTTTTTTTAAAAAAAATTAAGTGCTCCTACAAAATGAAAGGAACCGCACGTCCACATGATAACCTCTTTCATAACTATGGGTGTCTTTAGACATAACGTCAACACGTGTCTGAATATTTGTTTTGACCTTGATATGAATACCAGTTTGGTCCTGTGTTCACCACGTGGCGCTGCTTAGACACACAGCCCATCTTAGGGCAAATCGGTGTTTTGCTCGCCACCCGATCTCAGCACGCAAGCGCTGCTGCCTCGTTCCCCATGTTATACCTGCTAACACGCCCTGCGATATCATTAGACACAACGTTGGCCACATGTTTAGTTGAAACATGCAAATTGTCCTTGTGATGCAATGATGATCACATCACGTGTTCAGCGGGTGGCCAAATTGGTGTTGGGATTGTTATGGTGCTTACACATAACAACCAAACACGTGCTTTTAGGGGTTTTGACACCTGATGTTTGTTATGTCTAAAGACGCCCAATGTCTTGAACCCTTGTCTTCCTTTTCTTTGTTTCAGTCCTATTGCAGCATTTCTCCCCACTGCTTGTTTTCTCCCCTTACTCAGGTAGGATGTGTCATGCACCTAGGGTTACCACACCTCCCCTTTAATTCAGGATGCTTATGAAAAATACATGGTGCAGGGCTGCACTGGAACCAATTCAGCCCTGCACCATGTATTTTTCATAAGCATCCTGGATTAAAGGGGAGGTATGGCAACTCTACATGCACCCAGCCCTTCCACTGACAGTAAAGCTTCTCCCACAATTCAGATACTTCTCTTCTTTGGGGATTGTCTGTCTGATAGATGGGACTATGGATTCTCTTGTTATAGCCCAGTGCATTGAGGCCGGGTTAAAAGGTTTTGTTGTTGTCCTAAAAAGACAAAATGAAAGAATTCACAGCTATAGCCCATTACAAAGGAGGAAGCCTGTGTGTGTGTTACCTGGAGCGCATGGACTACAGTTGCTGTCGCTTTTCTTCACCTCTCCAAGGAAGGATTGTTGGCATGAAAATAGTTAAAGATGACATTCTTTTCCCCTCTTTGGGACAGCTGGGTACATTTGAGAGCCTAAAAAAGACCCTGGTCACAGTTTACAAGAACTCTCATTATAATCAGCTATCAGCAGGCATGAGAAGATCTGAGAACCTGGACCAGGCTTCTTTGTTTTTGGTACCCTGAAAACATGCACAGATGGGTTGAGAGATAAACACTTGGGCAAAAGAGAGAGCAGGAGAAGTAAAGCAGATGCAGGTCTGTAAGGGAACCTTAAAGAAAAGTGTTTCATGCTGTGTAGGTGCTACCTTAAATCTGGGTGGAGACTACACATACCCTCAAGCATCTGCTTCTCTATGGGCTTTCACATACCCTGCTTTGTCTACCCTCATCACACTCTCCACACCTAAGAACAGCTGCATCCACAATTTCTTCTCTCTGGACATCACATATTAACCGTGCCACTGCTGAACAAACCCCAACACATTCAGAAGGGACAGTCCAAAAAGTGTTCCATGATCTTTGGCAAGAGCGATGGGTGGAAATTTGTTTTATCTTAAGGCTATACATTATGTTGCAAAGCACAAGCACACATTTTATAAAGTGATATGCCCAAGTAAAGGGCATAGTTAGGTTGGAATGGGCTCTGGTGCACTACTCCCCCTGCCCAGAAGCAGAGGATGCAGCTGCACCAGTGCACATTGGCCCTCTAGCTCATGGGCCCCAGTTTAGCGTAATTGCCTGTCCCTATTACACCTATACCTTTGGATATGCCCCCTTCTCCCCCAAGCTACTACAGGAGCCCTAAATACAATAACACCATATAATTTCCATTGACTTGATCTAGAGGCCTGTGGCCCAACCTGAGCATGGGATCCAACTAGTCCTGCTGGGCTCAGGATGAGTCGGGCTTCACAGGTGAAAGCAGCTCTGCCCCACAGATTGTATCGTGATGTCACAGTGCTCCGAGGGTGTGGGGGACTTCAGAAAGAGGGAAGGAGTAACACCTGAGCCCCTTCCCTTTTCCAATTTGACCATGTTACACAGAGGGTTGTGATGTCACAGCACTTTGACAGAAGAGGGACCACAGTCAAGTTGGTTGGGGGACATAATCTTTGATTGTCAGGACCTGAGAATAAAGAGCAAGAAATGCATCACTCCATTATGACCTGTGCACTTCCCTGAAGTAACCAAAGCTGCCACTTTCAGAGACAGGATGCTTGGTTCAATGGACCATTGATCTGACCCAGTATGGAATTTCTTATGTTCTTATTTGAACGAATTGGGCTCTGACTCTGTGCAGTTGGACTCTGATGTAAATTTCTGGCCAAAGCAGGTCTCTAATTTTGTCATCTTTGTTAGCCTGAGGTCTGGGTGAGATGTAGTGCAATTTAAATTTTAGAAAGGGAGGAAGATGAGGATTGTAGGAAGAAAGAAGATATAAGCGGAGGTGCCCTTCTCTCACGCTACCCAAGTGCATTTTTAGTATTGTGGGTATTTGACATTGTACAGATAAGGGAAGCAACCTTAGTTCACCTTTAAATGAAAGGGTTTTTGGTATGAATTGTTTTAAGTATTAAGTAGCTACATTTAGGTTTTAAAATGAATGTTATCTTTTGGCATTTGTAAACCTAAAAACCTGTTCTTTCAAGGCTCTTTTCTCAGGGAGGAAGTGTTTATTTTATTTATTTATTTATACCCTGCCCCTCCTGCTGAAGCAGCTCAGGGCAGCTAACAATTTTTAAAAAAATATTAAAATAGTAATATAGATACAATATCGATAATAAAATACATACAAAAACAATACTAATACTAACACGGGGAAGGCCAGAATACACACACACGCATTATATATATATATATATATATATACACACACACACAAGAACCCTATCCCCCTAACCCTCAACCCCCCACCCTCACCTATCTCCCTCATCCAAGGCCTGGCGGAATAGCCAGGTCTTGCATTGGGGGAGGGGGTATATTTTGTTTTTGTTTTTTGTAATCTGATCATTTTAGAAGATCCTACACCCCACCCCACCCCCGGCCCATGTCTATCAGAAAGTGCAGTGCGCAGAAACACCACTCAGACACTTCTTGCCAAGTGATACTTTGCTAATGTTTTGATCAATACGTCTGCCTCTTCATCCCAGGAGCCAAGGAAGGTAGGAAATTGCTAATTGGTGATGCAGTTAAGAAGATCACATGAAAGCAGATTTGCTATAGGGAAATGAGCACTTTATATTTGATTATTGGTAGGTACCGGAGCTCTCCTTTCTCAAATCAAATTGTACAAAGTTTTTTTTCTTCTTTTTTTGCTTCAGAACAGAACTAAGAGATTTTCACAGGATCTGTCTGTCTCGCTCTCGCTCTCTGCTTGAGATACGGATATAAATGCTTGAGTTCTCTAGCAATCATGCTGAGTGGCAAGTTGTATCCTTTCTCTTACAATAAAGCCCTGTGGACACACATTGATCCATATCTCTTAATTTATGCACACACCCACTACTAGTTCCATTGAAATATATTTATTAGTGATTCTGTGTAACTAGGTTAAGTAAAACAATGCAATACACAACTGTTTGATACAAAAACATTACTCCTTAGGGCATATTTTCTTTTACTTCACACATTTTCTGTGTTAATGGATTGTCAGATTTTCTCAGCAAGGAGGGCAAAAAACTTATTTTTCTATACAAACAAAAACAAGCTGATATGACTCCAGGAGATCAGCTTTGAAAAAACATCAAATGTCATGAGACTTGCAACACCGTTAGAAGAGGTGGCAATGCTACATTTTACTGTCTCGCTGCACTAAATATAAAGCACAGTGTGTCAATGCAAGGCTTCCCAAAGGGGCAATATGCACTGAATATCACACAAAGGACTGCCTCACAATGGGCCTGTTTTCGTTTTCACTAATGAATAAGGTTAGAATAATAATGCAAAGTTAAAGAACTGTAAATATTCATTGTAAACTTTAAAACTGTAATTTAAAAAAAATAATTTTCAGGTAAAAACATTTTCAGTTAAAAATGATAACTTTTAAAGTTGAACACAATACATTTTGGAACAGGGTGGAGCATGCGTTAAATCAATGGGTGACTCTTATGGCTCATATGAAAACACTCAGGACACTTTTAAATGAGCGGGTCGCCGACGCGTGACCCGCTCGCGCAATATTTCAAAATCACTCAAGGCGGGATTACATGAGATAGAAGTCTGTGATCATGCGCATAGAAGGCAGTCACGCACTGTTTGCAGACCGTGAATTAAATACCTTGATTGTGAGGTATCTAATTCGCAGTCTGAAAACAGTACGCAACCGCCTTCTATGCGCATGATCACGGACTTCTGTCTCATGTAATCCCATCTTGCGGGATTTTGAAATATCGCGTGACTGTGACCCGCTCATTTAAAAGCAGCCTCAGTCTCGTGTCAGGTCACTTAAACAGCAGATTAGTCTAGGAAGAGTATATAAAGACTACAGAAAGCGGGTGAAAGGGGAGAGCTCTGGGGAGAGTATACCTGCAAAGCTTTGCCTGCAGAAAGTGGTTGATGGGAACAGGTCTGGGAGGATCTGCTCCATGGCCTGACTTGACAAAGAACAAAGACTTTGGAGTGTGATGATTTACTCCTAAAACTGAAGAAGAGTCTGCAGCAAAAGCTTAGTAAAGACTGAACTGCCAATTACCTGAAGCTGAGGAAATGTCAGTGTGGCAAAACTTACTAAAAGAGATACTGGACAAAGATGGGGAAACTTACTCTGCATAGCTTCCAGCAGTACCTTTTTGCCCAGTACAGTAACGAGTTTTGTTATCTTGTACCAGGCTCCTAGCAATCGGTTTGTATTGTATTTAGCAGATTATTAACACCTCATTAATCCAGCAGGAGAAAAAGCTGACTCCAATGCCAAAATTAAGATGCCTGGCTGCTACTACTGGCCTGCTTTAGACAGAACATATTTTGGTGTCTGAATGTGTGTTTCATGGATGTTAACACCCTTCTCTAAGGATGGGTGAATGCCGTTTGGAAGTTCAGAGTTTGGACCGAACTGAACTTGAATTTAAAAGTTCGTTTCGGATGCATTCGGTGAGTTTGGAATTGAATTTCCATTGGTTTCAATGGAAAACACATTATCGGCTGTAACTTTTTTGTTTTTTAAGCTATGTGGCTGAAATTTGGGGTGCCTCTACCTTCAATAGAACTCATTATGTGCACCAAATATCAAAACAATTGGATAAAGGAATCCGATTTTAGAAGCAGTTGAATTATTGTATTTTGCAATATTCTACATATACATTCTTAGCTGTAACTTCTTTGCCTCACATCTAATGTAGGTGAAACTTGTCCAGTTTATACCCCTTCCCATATTTACTATCTTTGCCAAATTTCAGAAGGATTGGAAAAAGGGTCTTGGTGGTATAAGCAATTAACATATAAATGTATGTCTGACTATAACATCTTTGTAGTCCAACCAGTGTACATGAAATTTGGCAGGGCTATATATTACACTTTCATGATCATCTCTGCCAAATATCAGAAAGATTTTATAAAGGGTCCCAATTTTATATGCCTGTACAACATATGTAGAGAAGGGGCCTATGCCTGGGATTCTCTTATGTCACTGTGGTATAAGATCGGTTTGTGATGCGAATTGGCCAACAGAAATGTCAACCAAATATCCTCATTCTGTGCTGGGACCATCCCAACATATCTCCCCCACTTGTTTCTGGGAAGTCAGAAGCATCTGTTTAGGAAAGAGTCAATAGAGATTCTCTTATGTCCTCTGTCTCAGTGCTGCAGGATGTGATTGTGATGATAATTGGCCAGCCTGGATGTGTTTAAACTATGTCTCCTGACTGCTGGGATGCTATCTCAGAAGTCCCAGTTATGTTGCTTATGCCCGCCTCAGGGCCGCCCCTGTAAAGCTAGAAGCTTGCAGTAATGTGTTTGGCCATTGAATGTGTCTGTCAGTCTTTGGGGTTGCACCACATCCTTCCTCCTACCATCTCTCTCCCCCTGCCATACAGGGTGCCTGCCTCTGACTGGCACTGAAAATGCTGATATTCATCTGAATAATGATCTTCACAGGGATATTATCAATAGCTTATATAATTGGGTCCCTTTATCAAAATCTCCTGTACATTTGGTAAAATGGCAGAAAAGGTATTTGATACATTCTTGCCAAATATCCTGTAAACAGAATGGAATATCAAAATGTTACAGCTGGAAATGTATTTTCAGGTTAATTTCTTATACCCTTGGGACCCTTTATCCAATCTTTCTGAAAATTGGCAGAAATATTAGGCATATGGAGAGTCATAATATGCACAAGTTTCATGAACACTAAATGCAAGATAAAGAAGTTGTAGCCATGAATGTGTATGGAGCTTTTCCTAAAATCACAACATTCAATTGCTTCTGAAATTGGTTCCCTTTATCTAATTGTTCTGAATTTTGGTACACTTCGCGTACTCCATTGGGGGCATAAGCTCCCCAACTTCCATTAAAATTGAATAAGAAACAAAATGTTATAGCCATAAATATGTTTTTTAGTTTTCTTCCTTTATTTCATAAACCAAATGTCATTTTCAGTTTCCAATTGCACTGAACTAAAGACCGAATCGAGCGCGACTGAACTGAATACCGAATCAGAACTGAAATTTTGACCCGAACCACCAAACGGCCAAACATCCGAACCTGGTTCTGTTCACACATCCCTACCCTTCTCTGAACCCTCCTCTGAACAAGTGTTTGTGATGCTGCACTGTTTACACATGTTAGCAATTGGTGTTCAATACTGGCCCCTGATGGAAGGATGCATGTGCACCCTGCAGTCAGCTTCCTGTATGATATCCCAGCATGCATTTCTGACGTACATGTCAATATCATGTTACATTAACATCATCACAGAAAGTAGGTGTTAACAGGAAAGAAAAATCCTGACTGACAGCGCATTTAATCTAATCAAAGTTTCTCTCTTTTTCCCCCTGTTCTCTGGTGCAAACATTTGACGTTCTGTAATGTTTTGTAACCCCCATTTTGTGTGCGTGCTTAACTACACTGGGTGTGCACACACACCATGATTTCCCTAGCCCCTGTCAATGTGTTCTTCCTATCTGTCTTTCACGTGGATCCAGTCAATTCCTTTGCTCACTTCCCCTCTCTGCCTCCTCCATCTTACTTCCTTCTTGCATACAAAGCCCCTTTGATCCTAAGCGGGGAGAGGGATAGAAAGGAGCGAGTTTTCATATTCTTCCAGAAACATATACCAGCAAAGGAGGGAGATTTTTTATTGCTCCTAAACGAGGAGAGGGAGAGAAAGGAGGAAGGTTTTTTATTCTGCCCATCATAAACATACATCTGCAAATGAAAAACCTTTGCTTCTAAGTGGGGAGTGGGTGGAGACTTAAAACGCAAGGAATCACAGTAAAACCAATGAGTTCAACATGATAGAGAGTAATATCATGTCCCCTCCACAAAATACTAGTCTCTGTGACTGGAAACAGGAAGTAATGGGCATTTTTTGCATAAACACACACCACATCTGCTTAGACCAAACAGGGGACACCCAAGTCCAAAAAACACCCATGTTATGGAGAAGATCCGGGCTGCACTGGGGTGTTTTATGAGGGGCAAAAGGGGGGATAATATATGATGGAAATTCATCACAATGCTTAGACGGAACAGATACACGTATGTTCGCAAACACACTAATTTCATTCTGTATACAGCCACCCATTGTTTGCTTCTTGCTGGTGGGGATGGGGTACTTTTCTCACTTCAGCAAGCTTGGAATAAGCACTGTTATCAAAGAACAAAGGAAGGAAACACCAGTGTTAACCTGAGAATCTGCAGGGCTCAGGGTGAAGTAAAAGTATGGGTTCCCTGGTGGGCCCATCTCCTCCCTTGTGACACCTCCCCCTTGGGGGCATCCGTTACAAGGGTCTAGAGATGGTTGTGTTTGGGGCCCTGCACCCTGCCCTGGTGAAAACAAGGGCCACTGCAGGCCACCCTTAAGTAGAGAGACTAGTGGGGCCCAGCACAGTCACCCCAGGTCGCCCTGTGGTAATGCCAACCCTGGGTAACACCCAGGTAGGAGGGAGTTGGCTATCTAGAATCAAGATAAAAACAAAAAAGGTAGGACAGGGGTGGGTGGGTGGGTTTGTGAGAGATGATTCTTTAACATGCAGAAAGGGACTGTCACTGCTTCCACCTGGGATCCTCAGTGACGTGAGAACTAAAACATTAGAGCCAACGTTTCAATGCACACATTTGAAAATTTTGACTTTTTAATAGGCTGAGTTTTAACTTGAACCATCAGTCCTGAACATACAGACCTATGTCTCCACAGAGCCTCTCACACAGACATCCTTTTTTTCCAGCTCAGCTACAAAGTGGACTATTACAATTTTTCACAAATTATGCAAATTGTACATATTATGCAAATTAGGGGTGGCATGAAGTGTGCCTACTTCTGCCCATCAAATGCTGAATAGCATGGCTCTGTATATTATTGCTCTGAGTGCCATGGCAGGGGGCACTATGTAAAAATAAAAATTATTATCATTATTTATTTAGTTATTGTTCATTTAGTTAGGGTGGATAAATCAGCCCAAGGGAGGGGATTTTTCTGATTGACTTGCGGAAATGTGCCTAGTTGAGGAAAATGAGGCACTGAATAAATAAAGCCAGGAGGACATTTGCCCTGTGAGACACACATTTCAGATTTAAAGTGAGAGCTGCCTGGAGTCATAAAGCAGATTAGGCCAGTCTCCATTCTGACCCACATACTGCCACTCATACCTGCCACTCAACTAAATATGCAGGAGTCTAAATCTCTTTGACAGTAGTGCCCTGGCTGTACTAAAAAATCAGGTGTGAGCCCCATCCAAGTCCCACTGCATCAGACCAGACCCAAGCCTGGCTCTCCTGAGCCCAACGTAATGGAGATGTTCTCACCCTAACAGAATGCCATGACATCATGGAGGAAAGATGGCACATCAGGAAAGGGGTAGGGCTAGGCATGGCCTCACCCCTGCAAAGCACCATGAAGTAATGGCATTCCATGGAGATGGGGTCTCGCAAACGGGGAGCCCAACCTAGCCCTCAAGGAGACTGTGGTGCGCCCCCTGCTGAAGAAACCATCCTTGGACATGGATGTGCTAGCCAGTTACTGACCTGTCTCTAACCTTCCCTTTTTAGGGAAGGTTATTGAGAGGGCGGTGGCACTCCAGCTCCAGGGGCATCTAGATAGCATCAGTTTCCTGGACCCTTTTCAATCTGGGTTCCGCCCCGGCTATGGCACCGAGACGGCGTTGGTGGCCTTGGTCGACGACCTCCGCTGGGAGATGGATGCAGGATGTTCAACATTTCTCATCCTGCTAGATCTCTTGGCTGCTTTTGATACCGTGGACCATGGGCTGCTGTTGAGACAGCTGCGTGACCTGAGGGGTCTGGATGGGACTGTTCTTGAATGGTTCTGTTCATTCCTCTCGGGGATAAGCCAGCGGGTGGTGCTGGGGGAGGAGACATCTTGCCCCCATGCTTTATCATGCAGCATTCCGCAGGATTCCATTCTGTCTCCATTATTGTTTAATGTATATATGCAGCCCTTGGGGGAGGTCGTGAGAGGGCTCGGGGTGCGATGTTACCAATATGCTGATGATACTCAGCTGTAGCTCTCCTTTTCAACTGACCCAGACCCTGCTGTCTCACTGCTATTCCAGTGTTTGGAGGCCGTGGCGGAATGGATGTGGCAGAGCAGGCTGAAGCTCAACCCCGATAAGACGGAGGTGATGTTGGTGGGGAGAGCGAGGGAGGTGTCGCCCCCCCCCTGGTTGGAGGGGTTCGCCCTCCTATAGCTCAGCAGGTCCGGAGTCTGGGGGTGATACTGGACGCGGATCTCTGCCTGGAGCGGCAGGTGGAGGCAGTTGTGAAGGTGGCCTTCCGCCAGTTTCACCTGGTGCGGAGGCTGCGTCTCCGGTCCGGACCTGGCCTCCCTCATCCATGCCTTCATCACTGCAAGGCTGGACTACTGCAACGCGCTCTACGTGGGGCTGCCCTTGTGCCTGGTTCAGAGGCTGCAGCTAGTGCAGAATGCGGCGGCCCACCTCCTTACGGGGACAGGT
This sequence comes from Sphenodon punctatus, assembly GCA_003113815.1. NCBI lineage: Eukaryota > Metazoa > Chordata > Lepidosauria > Sphenodontia > Sphenodontidae > Sphenodon > Sphenodon punctatus. Next base: position 3,960,590 of record QEPC01001394.1, read on the forward strand.
TGCCGGGAGCACATTACACCTGTGCTCCAGACTCTGCACTGGCTGCCATTAGCGTGCCAAGCCAGGTTCAAGGTTTTGGTGTTGATCTATAAGGCCCTTCATGGTCTGGGTCCCTTGTACCTCAGGGACCGCCTCAACCTCCGCACCCCAGAGCGGCTCCTTCGGTCTGCTGGGGGTGCCTTCCTGGAGGTCCCCCACGTTAAGCGGGGGGTCACAATGGAGAGGGCCATGTTGGAAGTAGAGTACCGATGTAATACTAGACAGGGAGGAGCGTACCGTGCTAGCTTTAGTGTTGCTCCCAACCTGCAAAGGAAGAGGATTGGAGCTGAAAGACCAAGGCAAAGTGCATGGAACCTCAGTTGTAAGCGAGCACAGTATGCGAAGCCATACAACATGTTTACTGCTTACATGGTGTGGAAGTTAAGGCAGGAGCCTTAACACACAATTTCTAGGTTTGTTAAAGTTTTCTTGGTATGAATCTGCCTTAACTAAGTTTGTAAAACCATAGGTTTTTTGTTTATCTAATTATCTGTTAAACAGGGCATGTTTTAATTACGGATAAACGGTACACACACACACACCAAAAAAGCTATATTCTACTGCTGTATGAACATTTCTAAATGCTAGCTATATATGTTGGTTAGCCAGGCCTCATAAATCAAGTTTAAAAACAGGATCATATTCATAAATCAAGTTTAAAGACAGGATCATATTACCAGACTACAGCCCTTAGGGGACCCATGGTCACAGCATTTCCCCCATTGCCACTTTTAGTAGAATACCTGTGCTAAAGTCTGCTTAGGATCGGCCTGATTTCCTGCCACTTTGGGCGAACCTCTGTGCAGCACGTGTGTTTAGTGCACATGAAGCTAGCCCCACTTTGGGACCACTGTAACATCATTTGACCTTTCCAGTGCCTGTTTGTGTCTTTATTGGTGCCCTGTGCATCCCTGCACCATGCATTGTACATATTACAGCGGTGTTGCAATGTTGTTATGGTAGGGTTAGTGTTATGTCTGTTCTCACCTGATGTGTCCTGTGGTTGGGGCCATGTGCATTTTGGACCAGCCTGTCTGCTGGGCATGGGGGTGGTGCTGCTTCCTCCTACCCCCGATACGGTTTTTGTACCTTGGAACTCCCTGCTGCCTTCCCCTTTTGTTGCTGTGCTCCCCATGGGTTGTATGCTGTGCCAAGGAAGTTTGGACTTCTTGGCGCCTGGTAGTCTTGCAGGTGTCTGGCAGCTCAGGCACTGCTTGTGTTGCTTTAGTGCACCTTCACCCATCCCTCTTCCCCTGTCCGCATGGAGTATGGCTGGGGGTGGGTGGAGACAGTGGCTGTAGCTTTACTTGCTCTTAGGTCCTTTTTACTCAGACGCTCTAACACCCATAAAATTATACATGTTGCAGGACACCACTGCAGCCAATCACCATGGGCCCTGTGCACACATGATGCCTCCACCCAGTTCCTCTGGGTGGAGATGGGTGTTGGCCGGTGGGTGGGGAGCATTTCCCTGGGTGGAGATGGGTGGGGGCGTCTGTATAAACACCACTTTCGGTGGGTGTTGGTGAGTGTTTGCTCCCGGCCAACTCCCATCTCCACTCACACCCACCCATGGAGCAATGGACCTTAGTTCACAATGTTGCCATGTCATGCATGGGGTGAGGTGCCTCAAACCAGTGGAGTGACTGCCTGCATAAATAGAGTGTGGTGGATCTGGGTGAATGGGTGCCCATTCACCCAAGCCCCTGGTTCTCCACCATGACCTACCATGACCCTCCTGTGATCTCTCTGGCTGGCACCCATTTGAATCCCACCTCACTCACCCAAGGCGGGTGGCCACTCCAGTGTGTGGTTGCTCCAGCCATCTCCCACAGACCCGGCCCACAGCTGTGTTTATTTAAAAACAGCCATAGACATACATAGTTCCAAGCAGGCAATCCCCTCTGGCTTCAGGTTCCTCCCTCTAGGATCTCCTAGAGTTAGGATGGTTCCCCAAGTCTGAGCCCTTTCCCTGCCCAGGCACTACTTACTCTTGTAGCAAACCCTTTAGCTGCCAGTCTTCCCCTCCAGACTGCAGCATTCCCAAGATCTCCTCTTAGCACTCTCTCAGGTTCCCTCTCAGCCAATGTCTCTGCCTTACTGAGCTCTCTGCTTGACTTTTAGCTTCTGGGATGGCTTTAGCCATGCCCTGCACAGCTTATTCATCAGCCCCTTAGCTACCTTGGGTCAAGATGCACACAACTGTGTTCTGCTTAAAGCGCCAGATTCCCAAATAGCCTGCTCCCTGATACACTGCCAAAGGGGAAAATGCAGTGGCTATCGGTCCCTGATTCCTGTTTAGAAGAAGAGTCTTTGCAGAGTCCATGCATTCTGTACAGTTTGTGTTGGGGTTTTTTCACTGACACCAGAAGAACTAATTCTAGCTTGCAGACCAGTTACTTCTGAAGCCATAACCTCCTTTGATATATGAAAAGGGAACAGCTGGTTATCTTCTGGTGGAATTCTTATCTAGGTCTATCAAGGTTTATTGTTTATATCTGCAAATGCCAATAGATTCTATATTTCTTTTTCATATGCAAGGCAAAGTAAAAAGCTGCTTGCCAAGTTCCATGCTGACGGTCAGGAAAACATCTCACAGACACAGAAAAGATATTAATACAGTGGCAGAACAGAATGTACATGAGTTTTTCCAAACTAATTCCAAGTATCTTGCTTCCCCACCTAAAATATTTCTCCCTCACAATGAGTGTAAATAGACAAGGGAATTTTCCTTTCTGCTTGGAATGGAACCAGCCATTTGGAATTTAGCAGTTTGTTACATCTGGTGATATGACATGCAGCTTGAAAATGTCTATTGAATCATAAAATCACCTGTATAAAACTATCATTTGAATTTGCTTTAGTGAGCTTTGAAGAACTCATCAGTTTTCCTTCTCATCAGCTTGTGAAAATATTTCCCTCCAATTCAATCAATGTGTCTCTGCATTCCCAGAGTTTTGCTTCAAGGCTTGGATTTGAACAAACCAAACCAAATGCTGAAGCTGAAATTCCCTCTGCTTAGTTAACCTGGCTTTGCAATGAGGCAAAAGAAATCACAGCTTCTGCCTGGTTTTTGTGCGAAACCCACAAATTGATCCATGTTTGCACAAAAACTTTATGAACTTTTGCAAACAGTTTGGACTGAATTTAAAGTTTATAGTAGAGTCCAAAACTAAACAACTTGAATGTGGTTTCTGGTTTTGTCATAAACATTTTACATAGGTCTTAGCCTGAGAAAAGGGACAATGAATCTATAGCCTTCTTAAGTATGTTTAATTTTGTGAAATGTCAGTTTCATGTTCTTGTTTCCTTAACTTTCATATTCATTTTCAGAGGAAAACCATTAGAGCTGGCAGCCTTACAGGTAGACTTTAAAGTAAACAAAGCAGATATGAGAAGTCTTCCTTCAGAGAAAAGCACTAAATCTATATTCTTCCATAATGTAATATGTGATGAACACAGATAGATACCACTTAGTTGTTTTTGTAAAAATAAATAAATAAAAACATCAAGATATATTTTACCATCAGTAAAACAGATTATAGATTCATTTCCCATCAAAATTATTAGGTTGTTGAATATTTTTGTATTATTAGTAGAAGAATGTTTCACTTAGGTAGCGAAATTGATTCAGGCATCTTTCCAGTACTTAGCTAGCAGCTCTTTTTCTCCCAGCTTCTGTAAATAGCACTTTGGACCTCGGAGACAGTGGGCCAAATAGCTACTCATGCACATAGTCTCAATGACTTCACTGTGAGAAGTAGCAGAAGCATGACTTGGCTCTTACTATAGAATAAATATTCCGCCTGTGAAATGCTATGTTTGAAGACTGTGAATCCAATTTGCAAATATAACTTTGAGCAATATTATTTTTTCCCCACCCCCAAGCCATATGGTCTAGTGTTTTTAAAAGGAGAATACTATGACTGTTGTGCATAAACTTAAATTGAATTATAATGTTATTTGATCAGACATCCTCTGTCTAGCCTTTTTGTTTCTGTTCCATCTGTTGCTCTCTTTAACTGTGTTTTAATATTTAGCTCATTTTTGTTATTGTCAAGACATCATCTTATAAATGATGATTAAGCAGTTTGCACTTGACCTACTCTTGTAGCCCTTAATGCTTTCATTCCATTGCCTAACATTTAAAGCAGATAGTAAATTTTTAATTAATTAGCAGTTTTCCATCAGAAAATGTTCTTGATTGCATGGAAGTGTAAAATTCTGCACTTTCCCTTTGCATTGCTTTCTGATGGGTATTAAAAAAAATATGATTACACAGTGAAAGTGTGAAAATGACTATCAGCTGTGGTGCTGCTGAGCTTTTTATGTAGCCGAGGTTTTAAAAGAATCCACAACTGACTTTAATGCACCAAATTTCGCGTCTAAATCTTGCGGACGGGATTTTTACATGCGGCATGATTTTATGCCACATGTGCACCATGCACATCTAGAAGCAGCTGTTGGGTTTTTTTCTGTTTTTTGTTTTGTTTTTGTTTTTAATAGATAATAAATCCTGATCTCTTAAGCTTTAAAGGAAGCACTTGAGGTACACATCTTTATAAAATATTGTGTGTGTGTGTATGTCGGCAAAAGTAAAGAAACCTTATTTTGATATAAGTAGAGGCCAGGTTCCCTCCAGGCAGTTTCCACTTCAGAAAAGCAGCTGAACTTTATGGAGACCATTTATTTATTTGGATTTTTATAAAGGATTATCCATTGCTTTCAGCATACTTGGTAATCTTTCCGACATGTACTGAATAAAGAAACAGACCCATAAATTACCTAGAACCAATAGGTCAAATAACCTGACAACAATAGACAGCCCCTTTTTACATGGACACCACTGTGGGCCCGGATGGGTGGAGTTGGGTGGGGGAAGCCATGAACCGCACACCCACCAGCAGCGAGCAGAGAGGCATTCACACAGACACCGCCCCGGGGGGCTGTGGGAGGTCTGGGGAGTTCCCAGTACCCACACACTGGGCACCCACTCACCCACAGCTCCACCCATCACACACGCAGACTGTTCCCACAGACAGCCCACACACCCATCGGCGGGATAAGCACATCCCACTGCATGATGTCACAACATGGCCAAGCGAGGGCAAATGAAGCCGCGGCACACCTCACCACCCATTCCCTGCCAGACTCCAAGCGCGGGGGGAGGAGGGACGGGGAAGGCAAAGCACTACAAAAAAGTAGCCGCACACAAGCCTCCAAACACCAACCAGAGAGCCAGGCACCTCTGAATCCAACTCCCCTGCCTGCAGACCAAAGTCAACACAAGCACACAGGGGAACCCACCAGGGAGAGGGGTCACGGAAGGCAGAACGGGGGGGGGGGGGACATCCTTGACAGCACACAACATAGCATAAGCAAGCCCCACAATGGGTGGGGACACACCAGCCCCTTGCTGTCAAGCCCCACTGCACACAGGAACCTCCAATCCCCTCCACATCGTGCAAGGCACAAGGCTGTATAGGGTACACAGACAGTCCAGCAAAGTGCACAATGGGTGCAGGATAGGAGGGCACTGAGAGAAGAAGTGGTGTCCCACAACAACACCCTGTCACCAAAGCTGCAGCAAAATGCAAAACATGGTGTTGGGATGCACCGAGAATAGGTATAGCTCCACAACATGCTAGGGAAGGGGAAGCCAGAAACACAACGGTTCTGGAAGAGAGGCAGGGACACACCCCCACACACAAACACACACAAGCACAGCTTCCCAAATGACAGGGAAAAGGAACAGGGACACCGGGGTTGGCATGGGGAATATGGGACCCAATGCAAACACTGGAGATGGACAGGGCCCAAAGGGCCAGTCCACAGAGTAACCACAGAAACACAGCACACCAACAGAGAGTGGAGAGCTCACACCCATGGACCCAGACCCAGCCACGCAACCACCCACCCCATCCCCAACTGGCACCCACAGAGGATGACCCCTGTGGGAAGGAGGTCACAGACACGGGGGGAACAATGCTGAAATAAACCTTTATACAGAATAAAACAGAAATAGGCTCAACGGAGCAACAGCAGAAGCCAAAGTGGGGGCAACAGTCGGGAAGGCTGGGGGTGCTCAGTAGGGGCAGCGACCCTGGACCCGGCTCCAGTGCTCGACCTGGGCACCGTCTAGCTGGTGGAACTGGTGCAGGAGATGCAGCAGCAGCTGCACCACCTCCTCCTGCTCCCAGGTGTGCTGGGTCCCAGAGTGAGCACCCCGCTCACTCCCTGGCCACTGACCCCCTAGGTGAGCAATGTTAATGGAACGGGAGCAGCCTCCCCCAAGCCGAACAAAACCTGAGACCTCCCCCCCCAATGGCACCCGCCCCATGAACAGCTGGTACTGATGGGCCACAGATACTGGAGGAGATGCTGACCAAAGCACATTCATTTATTGCTACAGCGACTAGTCTAGACCATGAGTAGGCAGAGCAAGCAGATGGCAGTGATGAATGGCAGGGACAAAGGGGTGGCTCCCAAAGGGTTCAATGCATGATGGGCTGAAAGGGCTACAATGGATCCTATGGACCACCGAGCAAACAACGGATGTCTAGGCAGAGGGTGCTCACAGCAGTGTAGCAGGTTTTTTTCATACAATGAAAAAAATTACAAATAGAATATAGAAGCTTTTTCCAAAGAATTTATTTCATGACTTGGTATATTATTAATTAATTACTATTATTATTAGCATTTATATAGCGCCAGCAATATACCTGGCGCTTTACAAAAAACATGATAGACACGGTCCCTGCCCGAGAGCTTACAATCTAAAGATGGGGGGAGTGGAGACAGGGAAGGGGGAACAGAGGGAGAGACAATAAATGCTCATTATTATAAGCATTTATTTCAGTCTTCATGTTGCAGTCTGAACATTTTGAAAATACTTATTTTGCAGTTTGCATGCAGCCTCATCTGGTTTTAATGTTTTTTCAAAATAGTGTTAGCTCCTCTGAATTTTGTCCCCCACTCTACAAGCAATCTGATGCGACTGGGAATTTGGGATCTTGAGGATTTGATTGTCCATGTATTTTTTTTCTCTTGTTCACTGGTCTGGACACTTGTAGGAAGGATGCTGAAAGTCCCATATGAGAGGTGAGGAACCTTTTCCCTCTGAGGACCAATTGAAAAATTAGTACAATTTCTGAGATTCACATAAAATTTGGAGGCAGAGGTGCCTACGGGGAGTGCACTCTGAAATAGGAGGGTACAGATCATGGATTTGTGCCCTGGATGTGTGCATGCCCTCATCTCTGCCCCTTGCCTCTGAGTGCAGCCTTTCAGGGCTTGGGGGGTAGAAACTGGATCCGGAGGCCGAATGCAGGAACCCAAAGGGCCAAATAATAACTAGTTGCAGGCCACATTTGGCCTCTGAGCTTGGGGTTCTCCACCCATGCACTAAACACTTCCGTGGTTGTGCAAACAGGACTTAGCAGTGGTTATCTGATGAGAGAAGACACCCTATCCTGACCCATCACTTTATTGACTAGATCATTTATTTATTTATTTATTTATTTATTTATTAATCTTTGTCTTCTTTATTTTTATAAAATAAAACTCCCCCTGGAAGACTTCCAGTAGCCAGGGGAGTTGAAAGCGGCCTGCTGCCCGGCCACCAGCAAATCTGCTGCTGCTGCTGCCTACCTGCTGCTGCTGCTGGGGGAACGAGGCTGTGGGGCTGGGAGCCCCTCCAGGGGTTTGCCCTCCCTACAGAAGGACCACCTGCTCTGGGCCCCAGCTGACAGCTTGTCCCCTCCTGTCTAGCAGGAGGAGAATGGGTGGAGCCAGGGCTTCCCGGGGAGACTTCCGGGAGCCAAGGGAATTCAAAGCGGCCCACTGCCCAGCAGCGCCACACATCGAAGGGCTGTGACCAAAGCTCTCCATTTATTTTATATTATTGATTGCTTGATTGCTTGATAAATTATACCTTGCCCTTCCCCACAGCCTCAGGGCAGTTTACAAAATACAATTAAAAACATTTAAAATACAACCCCCCCAAAAACCTCAACACATTCCAGCTCCCCAACAACCACCACCTACCTAATCCCTCTCCCTATCCCTGCTCACCAAATGCTTAGTTTTACCCCACCTCCAAAAGATGCTCAGGCCTGGACTCAGATGTACCTATAGGGGGAGGGAGTTCCACAACATCGGGGCAGCAACTGAGAATGTCCTCCTGTGCACCCCCATTGAATGAACAAGAGTAACAGGGGGGAACCCACAGGAAGGCTACCTTGGCTGACCGCAGGGACCACAACAGAGCATGATAGGGAAGGCGGTCTTTCAGATGCATGGGTACCAGGTCATTTAGGGCTTTACAGGTCAAAACCAGCATCTTGTATTATGCCCAGAAAGCTATAGGAAACCAGTGCAGATGACGGAGCACCGGTGTAACTGGACTGCTGCATTCTGCACCAGCTGCAGCTTCTGAACAGTCATTAAGGGCATCCAGAGGCTAATTTTCCCCCCCCCCATACACATAGAGCATTGCAGTAATCCAACCTGAAGGTGATGAAAGCATAGATGACAGTGACCAAGTCCGAGTCAGAAAGAAAAGGGCACAGCCGCCTTACCAGATGAAGTTGGTGAAAAGTGTTTCTGGCCACTGCTGCAACCTGAAAATCTGGTCAGAGCAAGGGGTCCAGAAGCACTCCAAGGCTGCAAACCTGAGTGACCAATGGGGCAGGACCCCATCAATAAGAGGAATCCCAATTCTCCCCAGGTCACAGGAAACTATCATCACTATCCTCACACTTCAGTCTTGTCAGGATTCAGCCTCAGTCAACTCATCCTCATGCAGTCCCTGACAGCAGCCAAGCATCGAGTAAGCACTGAGGCCGTTTTTAGGCGAGCGCGGTGGTGCCTGCGCTTGTTTCTTAAAAAAGCCGGCAGCCCGTTCCACACGTGATGCTGCCGCCGAATAAGCACATGCGCGGCCGAGGCGCATCCATTTCCGGGCGCGAACTGACCGGGTTGGCGATCGAGGCTGGTCATACGCGCCCGGAAATGGATGCGCGTCGGCCGCACATGCACGTATTTGGCGGCAGCGTCACGTGTGGAACGGGCTGCCGGCTTTTTTAAGAAACAAGCGCGGGCGCCGCCGCGTTCGTCTAAAAACGGCCTGAGACTACGGGCCCTGAGTTGGATGAAAAAGAGAGATAGAATGGAGTGTCATCATGGCACTTCACCCCAAACCTCCAAATGAATTCACCCAGTGGCCTCATATACACATTGAAAAAAGGGGGAGACACAAGAGAACCCTGCGGGACCCCACAGTAGAGACCCAAAAGGACGACGAGCAATTGCCCATCACCACTCTGTGATCTCCCTGACAAGAAGGAGCAGAACCACTCAAGAGCAGTCCCACACCCCCCCCGCCAGGTCCCACAGTCATGTCAACACCTCCTCATAATCAACAGGATCATCTGCGCAATGGGTCCTGTATGCGTAAGAGACAATCTTTTCCATGGCCTCCCTGGTGATACGCTTACAGCCTGAAGCCAATATCTAATTGTCCCTACTTTAACACACAGCAATCCTCTTGCTTCTAAAATGTAAAGGAATTTCTACCTGCATGATCTGTGATCTGTTGTATTGGTGAATTCCAGAGTCTGCCTACATGGTCTGGTGGGGAGAGCTGCCCCTACTGCTTGATCTCAATTTAAAGCATTAACTTCCCCAAAAGGAGTCTGTGGGCTCTGCCTAATCCAGGGACATTAAGAGTGATGGTCAAACACTGGGTGTTTTCACATGGACAACACCCACGTCTGTGTTTCACCTCATCCCCAGGTGGGCCGTCTGTTTGAAAGTGGCCCACCAGATGTGTAAGCAGAACAGGGATGGGGCAGCCTGTCCCTGCTTGGGGGCAGCCCTGCCACAGTGTTCTGGAACATCCAGGAGCACTGCCAGTGGAGAGGGAAACCCAAACCTGGGGCAGTGGCCAGAGGCAGGGCTGCTGGCAGTCTGCTCAACGGATGGCCACTGCAGCTTTGTCCTTGGCTGGGGGTTGCTCCAGGCAACAACATATCATTGTGGATGCTCTAGTCCATAACTCTTCTGGTGTGTGGGAGGGACACCATGTGGGTGGACCGTGAACTGGGTGATTTCAGACGTGATGGGGCGGCATTCACCCCATCACGGAATCACCCTATTGATTCCCCGCCGGGATCAATACCGGCACATCAACAGACATCACGTCTGTTGGGGGGGGAAAGTGAACCCCGCCGGGTATTCATCCCTGGCGGGAATTACTTTGACCACGCTTTTGGAGATGGTCCTCGGACCATCCTTGAAAGCGTGGTTATTTTGATTCCTGCCAGTGGTTCACTGTGGTGAACATCTGGCAGGATTCAAACAGAAGTTATGGGACCATTCACCACCACTGCCGATTGGCTGTGGTTTCGTAACGTCTGAAAAAACCCTGCAATAGCCACTAAGTTATTTAAACATGACTCAAGTGGGGCTGCAAGCAAGCAGATGTGGCAGTGCACCCCTGGACTGGCTCTGGGGGTGAGCACCCCCATGTCAATGTGAAAACACCTATTGTGATATCAGTCAAGTCAATACTTTGAGGGAAGTGTGTACACAGACCCTGTGTACAAAGTGGCCAATTCCAAATGTTCCAGAATTATGAGTTGGGCCCCTAAAATCATGAGATTCATTTTAGCCCTCAGACGATTGACAAATGCACTGTATTAATCTGGTATTGGGTTAAAATAGATCTCAATTAAGTCACAATTGGAGGAAAAATAAACATGATTGATTTTAAAATGCCTCCAATTTAACATAATTAAAAAATAATAATTAAGAGTTATTTTGTGCGGTACAGAAACAATACTAACACTAAATACTTTGGGGTCAATAGTACCCCAACATTCCCAAAATTATGGTACTCAGTGTTGAATTCTTTCATCATCATATCCTTTATTCATGGCATCAGCTTCCACCATAGCCAAATATTTTACAAATACAACCAGAATTCTGAAGAGAAAAAAGTTACATAAATGCATAATTACCTAATTATTGTTTACAGACTTCTCAAGTCCTTAATTAAAAATCAACATTATTTCCTTGTAAAGGAGAAAAAAAACCAAACATGGATCCTATACATCTTTTCTGCTTTAACAATGCATATTAAATAAACAATCCCATTTCCCCTATATTCCTGCTCTTTACAGAGCATAGATATGGGCATTCCCACTCTATGGAGAGGAAGAAGAGCAGCCCAATCCTATCCCCTGATATAGCAGAATCCCAGGGCTAGTACAAAAAATCCTAACAGTTCTGCAGAAAATGGGGATAAACTAAGTTACCCCCTAAAAAAGTGAAAACAAAATCACTACTCCATATTGGAAAATCCTAGCTCTTCTGCAGACAGCAGGAGTGGACTAAAACATGTCCCCTGAAATAATAAGCCAACTGTAGAGCTGATTGTATAGAAGTTCTTGCTCTTCAACGGGGAGCAAGATTGGACTAATCTTAACCCCAGCTATCCCATTTAATTTGGTTCATTTCTTTATTTGTCTTGGTCAAAGAGTCTTGCCAAATATATGAGACAAAATCATTAGTTGTATAAAAAACCACAAATATCAAATTTTTAACTTTACAAAAATTCAATAAGTACGCAAAATAAATTAAGCACAACAATTACAAAAAGTACTTTAATTTAATCCTGAATGGTAATTATTTTCTCTTTTTGCCTAACACTCATTAGCTTATGTACATAATTGGCCACTTTTTTTATTACAAGTTCCTGTGAGCTCGTGAATAAAAACTGTAATTTATTTTGCGCTGACCAAAACGATTTTCCCTCTAAAAGAGGAGTCAACATATGTCTCCTCACATTGACTGTAAGCAAGCCTTTAAATACAGTGTTCCAGATCATCAACTTGTCATAAGAACATAATCTCATTTCATATGGTATTTGGGAATATCTTCCTTCTAATACCTTGGATGGCATTAGATGAAAGCAAAATAGTGTATATGCCTTGCGAACTTCAACATTTTCCAGAATAGACAGATAATATTCCCAGCCCAAAATTAAGTTTAAACTAGCAATACAAAGGAGCAATCTTATTTTCATTGAGACCTGCCATATCCTTTTGGACGGCTATATCTTTCAGTCTAACTAATAAAGCCTCTTTAACTTGTAGTCTCCTGATTTATTGCATCAGTGTTGAATTGACCATGGGTTGAATTTAATGTTTGGGGTGAATGTGACATAAAACATATGACATAAGTGCCACGCAGTGTTGTGGCGTCATCAAGGGGCGGGACGCACGCCAGTGCTCTTAGCACAGCTGCGGCAGCAGCCAGGAGTTGGCCCCGCCTCGCAATCAGATGCAACCACGCAGATGAGCCCCCAAGTAGCGTGGGCTGAGCCTGGTGGGGGCAGGGCCGCCAGTAGCGTTGCGGTGCTCGGTGCGTCTGCATCCACAGCAGGAAGGGGCCACAGAGCATAAAAGGGCAGCCAGTGCTCAGTAGCCTTACCAGTGATCAGCTTGCTGTTAGAGACTGGCCCTTGTGTGATTGAACTATTGTTGGAGAACGTTGGTGTAGTGACAGAGTGCATTGCGTGTGGTTGGTGAGTTTTAAAGGTGTGATTGTGTGAATGAGAGAGCGTGAGGGTGATTGTGTGCAGTGTTGATATAACTCCCTTCTTCCCTTTCCCAAGAGTTAGGCCCTTCCCTGTTCCTTGAATCCAGAGTGAATGTAATCTCCTCCCGTCCTATACATGGCCCTGGGTTTCTTCCCCCCCTCTGACCTTCACTGTTTGGAGCACCCTGAGTCCCCGAGTGACTGGGTGTGGGTGTTGCACCTTGAGTGGTGGGTTGTGGCAAATGCGGGGTATGAGAGCCCTGGGCTTGGCATTCCTGATTCATGCTCCCTATGATGATCTGACCTTCTTCCGTACAGGAGTATTAGGGCCACCCAAGATCTTGAGGGAATACTATGCAATCTGTTTGGTGCTGAGCTCAGGGGGTGCATGGAGAGAGACTGAATCCTTTCCCTTTCCCCCTCCAACTCCTCCCTATCCCTAACAATAAGATGTTGAAATAAAAGTAGGGGGTGGGGGGAAAAGAAGCAGGAAAAGAAAAGAAAAGCAAAAAAATGTCCCCACCACAAGATAGAGCTATATAGCCATTCTTTTAATAAGGACAAATTTTCTTAATTTGTTCAATAATAACTAATTTGTAGTCTTATTCAATGTCTAGTAAATACTCTGACTTGACAATGCACATTTTTTTCTTTTAAAAATGTTATCATATTAGGTGATCTGAACCATCTGTAAATATACTGGGAAACGGCCTAATTTTGCGCTTTGCTCTTTATGTTTATGCTATATAGTAATTTGTTTAATTCCTTACTTCATACAGAATATAATTAGCAAGGAGGAAATTAGAAGCATTAGATTCCTACCTCTTTCAGCTATAGTGTAAGATGTTGAGTTGCAGTCAGATGGACACCAGGGCAATTAACATGCAAAAGTGTGGTATTTAATTTAGAACAGAGAATGAATGACTGTGGGAGCTGGGGGAAACTAAAGGTGTACAGGAGAAGCAGGAATCTCAACAATTGATTGATAGCTACAATTAGAATGGTGATTGTTTTAGGAAACCATGCAACAAAGCCAGATGCTCTTCTGTAGAGACACCAGAGTCCTTCCCTTCCTAGGAAGTATGTAGCATGAGAGTATTATTGTAGAGTTAGCTTTCTAATGAATAACACACAGAAGAAGTTTCTTCTTATACACATCTAGATGTGTATAAGAGACAGGTCCCTGAGCCACCTTTCCACGTAACCCCTTCAGTTTAGCCCCTTCATTTTGATGGTCTCCTGTTTTCCTTTCATCTACCCAGCATAGTTTAGGACAGATTTGATGTTGCTTTGTTTTCTCATTGTATCAATTCTTGAGCATCTTGTTGTTTGTAACTTGCCTTCATCGTTCTGTTCTGTAAGCTCTTGGCTGTGAAGCTCTCCTCTTTCTTTAAGCAGATAAAAGAGCAAAATAACTTTGAGAAGTTTCATGAATGGCTCAGGCTCGACATCTGTGGAGACTGAGCGTACCATGAGATTAGGATGCAAAGGCTGTCATAAAACTGGGTTAATTCTGTGATATTTTTCATTCCCTTTACAATCTTTATCAGAAGGGCTTTCTTTTGAACGTATTTCTCATCTTATTGTAGTCACAAGGATGAATAAAGGTTGTGCTTTTCTCTGTTCCTGTTACAATCTTTTTGTCATGAGGATGGATTAGTTTGGTTCCATTTGTCAGTCTAATGATAATCTTTGCCCTGGGATAAAAATGAGAATTTGTGAGCACACAATAAAGACATAGCAGTCACTGAAGTTCTGTGATACTATATTCCTATGGCAATATTCTAGCACCATTACTATCCTTATTTTTCTTGCCAGTTCTTTTAATCCTGCAGAGTGTGAACAATTATATCATTGTATCCACTACAGCCATACTCAAAAGATGAAGATAAGTTATTTTGTCTGTAAAAAGTAAGATTATAGGAAACTGATTACCCTTTTTGATCCAGTAATCAGTTGCTAGGAATAGATATGACAGATGTGACTTCCTATCACTTTCTCCCAACCATGATAGGACAGGATTCTTTACTGATGCATTTTTAAAATCTGAAGTTGCTTGACTGACCTGCAGAGATCACTGTTAAGAAAGAAAGTAGCTCTTTCCTTATATCTTTGATTCTCTTATGATACGGTATTACTGGACATAGTAGGTACTTGTTTTCAACATTAAACATGCATATGGTTTGTACTTCTGGTTGTGCAAACTTGCATCCTGAGACCCACTTAACATGGTTTAGGATCTGAAAAATCTTGGACACTGATAACAAGGGTATTATCAGACTTTTTACACTTACTGAGAGATTCAGGTCCAAAACTTGTGGCTAAGATAATGTCTGTTTACTCACATCAATGGGTGGGTTACAAACTTGCCTCGCATGGATGGCCAAAATTGGTTTTAGGCTCACCATGCAGGGCAAGGTTCTGCATGTAGCTGTTGTGATGTGAGGGCAGTGATAATTAGGGATAGCACAGTTACCATGCCCGCCACCACTGGCATTCCCAGGGCATGCAACTACTACTGCCACTCCCCACCCCCCAGTAACTGCAAAGCCATAATTCCTGGTAAGCCCCTCCCCCCTGCACTGCCTATACCAACTCATGGGTAGTCACTGTGTGTTCAAGTGGCTACCTATAAGATGATTAGGACTGTACCATATAGGAAAATTTTATTCACAAGTATTTCTGAGTTTCCGACGATTGGCTCCAAGTGTTTGTCCTCGGTACTCAGTAAAATATGCAGTAAAATAAAACTGAGTATTTTCCAAGTACCGAGGACCCTTATATAGGGGCAGAAAAAGACCCGTATGTTGCTCATTCAAGGATTTACTGAGTAGTGGATGAGTACTCAGTAAAACCAAGTCAAATACTGAGATACTCAGTAAAAACAACAATTTTGAAGATACCGAGTTTCAGTACTAAAGCTGATACATCAGGTCAACCTGATATGTGTTCAGGATTTCCCATGCTGGTAATTGTGAACACATATAAGGTATAACCTGTGATAAAGCCCAAGTAGGTGCCATTACCACATAACCACAATTGTGTCTTGTGTGTACCAACCAGATATCTGGGTTCGGACATCAAAGCACCGTAGAAACGAATATTTTTGTGAAGAGCCAAACTGGTTCCTTACATCTCTGTGGTGTTTCTGGTAAGCAGGGGTTGGCAGGATGGAAGAAAACAACTAACATGCAGGGGAGGGGAGTGAAAGGAAGAGAAGGGGCAAAGGGAAGGGACTGGAGAGGGTGTTTCACAATGAATTCTCTTTGGAATAAAACCTTGTGTGTACAGTGGGTCTGCCAGCCATTTCTGGATCTAGCTTCTTTCTCCCACAACCATCTACACTCCACAAATTACAATCCAGGCAACTGCTGTTGGGAAGAGACTATCAGGGAGCCACAAACAGGCAGCAGTGTAAATGTCTGTTCAGCTGTCCAGGATGACATCTTTGATGTCGACACGGCATGGGATTTGCATGTGTTATTATTACATCTGGTCATGCATGCAGAGTGAGAACTAGAAAGCCAGTTTATAAAGTAATAATACATTGTATTTACCTAGCATGCCCAGCCAAATGGCACTCAGGGTGCTTCACAACATTAATACAAAAATACAACAAAAATCTTAAAATCTGTATAAAATTCAGGATCAATGGAGATGCCAGATAAAGAAGGGGAAATAGGGAAGGCAATTTGGTAGATGAGTTGGAATAGGCTGCAGAAGAGCAGTGTGTGGAGCATGTGGACAATAGAACCATGCTCCCAGTGGCCAGTTAGTCACTTGAAAATGCAATAAATGAGCAGTGTGTTAATTATGTAGTAATCAAATGAACTGCAAGTTAAGGATCAAGCAGATATCAAATGAGAAGCTAGTTACGTAAACATGCAGAAAAGTGATTATTCATAGGGATGTGCGAACAGAACGCAGTTCGGATGTTCGGACGTTCGGATGTTCAGTCCGAAAACTTAGTTCAGGTTCATGGGTTCGGTCCTGCAGAGTTCGCCCCCCCGAACATTCAGAAAGTTCAGTCCCACCTGGAGGCTTGGGGCATTCCAGGGGGGCCTGTGGGGGCATGACAGGCTGTCAGAGACACAGCAGCAGNGTATGTAGCATGAGAGTATTATTGTAGAGTTAGCTTTCTAATGAATAACACACAGTAGAAGTTTCTTCAAAACAGAACTTTACTAAGAACTGAGAAGACATGCTTCCATATTGTACAGACTGCATGGGACAAGATGGAGGACAGAGAGAGGAGAAGAGAGGAGACAAGGAGGGGGGGAAAACCTATTTCATTCCCTGATCCTCCCCCTGCTGGACAAGCCCCATATTAAGCTTGCAGGGCTTGCAATGGGCTTTTACTTGTGACTGTTGCACAATCCAACACCCATTCGCAACAGTCACTAGTCAAACCCACTAGGTTTATTCTTCTTAATAGCTTGCAATGGCGTTCCCCTGCTAGTGGCTTCGTGAACACATCCACTGTCATAGCCTCTGTAGGACAGTATTGCAAATCTATGAGTCCTTCTTCCTGTGATATTTTACATAAATGTGCTTGGTTGTGGGGTTGATTCTTTCTGTTTGCGCCAGCGCTATACATCCTTGGTTGTCTTCCAGGATCGGCGTGGGTCTGTCCAATTTTTGCCCCGGATCATTCAGAAGCTGTCACAACCGGATAACTTCTTGGCTGGCGTGTGCCGCTGCCACGTACTCTGCCTCTGTCGAGGAAAGTGTCACAGAGGCTTGTTTCCTACTGCACCAGCTGATCGATCCTCTACCAAGCAAAAATAGGTACCCACTGGTAGATTTTCAGTCCGAATGGGCTCCAACCCAATCTGCGTCCACGTACCCTATCAGGTCTGACACAGAAGTTGGTGGGAGCCGTAGCTTGAGGTGCACAGTCCCTTTCAGGTACTGTAAGACCCTCTTCACTGCGTTCCAATCCCTTTGGGTTGGGGCTGAGACTTGTCTATCTACACAGTATACCTATTGCCACCGCAGTGTCAGACCTTGTGATTGTGGCAATGTGCAAGGGCTTTCCTATCACCATTTTGTATTGCTATTGTCTGGCAGCAATAAGCTCGGGTTTTTGATATCCTTTGGGTAGCCGGTTTCCATAGGGGTATTTGCTGCCTTCGCACCCCCCATGACGAAACTTTGTATCATCTCTTCTATTGCCTGTCTTTGGTTGAGAATAGGGCTGTAGCGGAAAGTCGCAGCGGTAGCTATTTCCGCTGGAAACAGCGTTTCCACAATTAGTGCTACGGCGTGGCAGAGGCTTTCATTCCGCTAGTTTCATTCCGCTACTTCTGCAGTTCTGCTAATTTCATTCCTCTACTTCCACAGCCTTCACAAATAGCGGAAACATGCCATTTTCGCTACTTCCGCCATTCCGCCAGCGCTACGAAATAGCGGAACAGCGGTTTTCCGACAATTCCTCAATTTTTCCGATAGTTTCCAAATTTGTAGAATGCCAGCGGAATTAGCGTAATGTAAGCAGAAAAGCCACGGTGTGGGGCTGGCAATTCCGGAATGGCGGGATGGAATCGCGGCGTGGTAAAAGCTGCTGCCGCTTCAGCCCTAGTTGAGAAGATAGCTTCTGTCATCTTCTCTTTCAGTTTGTATTCCAAGGTAGTGTGTTATGTTACCCAGGTCCTTAGTTTCAAAGTCCTGATTTAGAGCTCTCATTGTTTCGCACTCATCCCCTTCTTGCTCAAAGCATACAATAAGTCATTGACATAAATTAATACAAAGATCCACCTGCCCCTTAGTCTCTTTGTGTATAAGCAGGGATCTGCTTTGCTCCTGGTAAAATTTTCCCTCATGAGCACCTTGTTTATTTTAGTGTTCCACGCTCTGGCGGCCTGCTTAAGCCCATATATGCTTTTGTGCAGTTTGCATACAAGATCCGGCCTTTCAACGTCTGCAAACCCCGGTGGTTGGTCCATGTAAATATCTTCCTTCAACTCACCATTTAGGAACGCTGTTTTCACGTCCATATGCTTGACTTGCATTCCTCTTCCGGCAGCTATACTTAACAATGTTCTGATTGTAGTGTGCTTAACTACAGGTGCAAATGTTTCATCGTAGTCTTCTCCGTACTTCTGGGAGTATCCTTTCGCGACAAGTCGGGCCTTGTACCGTTCAATATTTCCCTGCGCATTGTACTTTATTTTAAATGTCCATTTACAACCTATAGTCTTTCTCCCTGCGGGCAGTGGAGTAAGTGTCCACGTCGCGTTGTCCTGCATGGACTTTACTTCTTCTTCAGCCGCTCTTACCCATTTTTCTGCTTCCCCTTCTGACATCTGCGAGATGTCCTCCCAGGATGCTGGCTCTGACAATTTACTGGTGCTGACTTTGTAGGACAGACGAGTGGGGGGAATGCCTTTGTTAGACCTCGTCGACTGCCTTGGCTCAGCATCAGCAGCCGGCTGTGTCTGTTCCTGCACTTCTGTTACCTTTGTGCCGATTTCGACTATTTGTTCAGAGGATTGCTCCCTTTCAGTGGTTTCGTCCGTGGTTGATTGTTCTCCTTCGCCTGGACCTTGGAGAGTCATCACACTGTCGCTTGAGTTTTCCACAAAGGTCACACTGTTACTAATGGTTATTCTGTCTGTGCGTGGATCCAGGATCCTGTAGCCTTTGGAATGCTCACTGTATCCTACGAGGATGCCTTCCACTGCTCTGTTTTGCAGCTTGGTACGTTTCTCCTCTGGGATATATACGTAAGTCTTACTTCCAAATACTCTGATGTGGCCCACACTAGGTTTTTGACCATGCCACAGTTCATATGGAGTTTTCCTCACTGTTCTAGAATACAGCCGATTTTGTAGGTAGGTAGCAGCAACTGCTGCTTCGCCCCAGTATCTTTCTGGTAGTCCAGAGTCTGTTAACATGCATCTAACCATTTCGGTTAGCGTTCTGTTTTTCCTTTCAGCTGTTCCGTTCTGCTCGGGTGTATATGGCACTGTCTTTTGGTGCTCAATTCCATGGAGTCTCAGGAAGTCCTCTACTTCCTTTCCTGTGAACTCACCTCCATTGTCAGTCCGCAGTGTCTTTGGTCTGCGCTGGAACTTGTTGCTCGTCATGGTCACATAGTCCTGAAGTTTGTCGAATACTTCATCTTTACTCTTCATGACGTACGTGATCGTGTACCTTGAATAGTCGTCAATGAAAGTTACCATATACCGGTTGCCTCCTGGCGTGGGAACCTTCATTGGGCCGCAGACGTCGCTGTGTACAAGATCAAGCGGTTTCGTGGCTCTATTCTGACTCTTCTTAGGAAGCGTAGCCCTCGTGGCTTTGGCTTTGATGCAACAGTCGCATTTCATGATCACGGGACACGTTGATACCTTAAGGTCTTTGGTCAACTGCTGTCTGTGCATTTCCTTGATGCTGTCTGGGTGTCTATGTCCCATGCGTCTATGCCACAGGTGGATGCAGTCATCGTGTGGCTTGTGCGCAGTGAGCTTCGCCTGTTCTTTCGCTGTGCTCAGACGGTACAGGTGCTCATCTGCAGTGGCTCTGGCCAGTACTTTTGTCCCACTTTGAATTGTGCATTCGTCTCCCTGGAAACGGATGGTGAGCCCCCTCGCTGCCAGGCGCCTCACGGACAGGAGTCCCCCTTCTAAGTTGGGCACATAGAGCACATCTTTCATGGGTATGGTCAGTGTGCCTCCCTGTGACTGGTTGCAGTACAGGAATCCTTGTCCAATTCCTTCCGCGTTGATGCTTCTCCCATCTGCAAGGTAGATCCTTTCTTTACTGCTCAGATCCAGTCCTGTGAAGAATCCTTTATCGCTAGTCATGTGGCTCGTTGCCCCGGAGTCTACACACCAATTTTGGGATGAGCTGTCTTGCGTTGCTCTGAAGCACCCACTCCATTGTTGAGCGACTGTGTTGCTGTTTGTGACTTTAGCCCTCTGCTTAGGTGTTCGTGGAGACAGTTTCTGCTGTTCTGCTTTCCATATATAGCAGTCTTTCTTTAAATGTCCCTCCTTTTTGCATCTGAAGCATACTCTGGTTTCCCTCTTAGGAGCTTCGTCTGAGGTTTTCAGTGCAGTCTCATTACCCTGCTTTAGATCATTCTGCAGGTTCTCCTTTTTGCGCTGGAATTCATCCGCAAGTCTACCTTTAACAAATTCCAGCTTCAGTTCAGCCTCTGGCCTTATCTCCAGGGCATTGATAAGGTCACTTTAAGATTCAGGCAGACTCCAGAGGAGTAGGGCTAGCACATGGCTGTCTTTTATATCTTCTCCAATGCTGTGTAGCTGTGCCACTACTTCCAACATGGCATTTATATGCTCCTGCATTTCACTTTCTTTGCCAAGCCTCATTTTGTATAGTTTCCTCAGTAGAAACAGTTTGCTATTCAGGCTAGTTCTCTGATGCAAGCTTTGCAATTCAATCCGCATGCCTCTTTCTGTGGTCTCACTTCTTATATGGATTAGCTGGTCGTCTTCTACCAATAAACTTATTGTAGCCTTTGCTAACCTGTCCTTTTTATCCCATTCCTCGTGAGTGGCTGCTGGTCTGTTTGTGGTAATCACCTCCCATATATCATCTTTAGACAGCAGCATTTCCACTTTAAACTTCCACAATTGGTAGTTTACATTGTTCAGCTTTCCTACTGAAAGTCTGAGCTCTGAGGTGCTTGCCATACTTGTTTCCCTCCCTTTCCCATTCTGGGATTTAGGTCTTCTTACTTAGTCAGTAGGTCTCTCTGTTTGGGAGTTTTCTTTCAGTCTGCACTCCTTCTGGGCTGCTACTAGTCTTCAAACTTGCCTTGAAGTTGTCCTGGCCCCATAACCTATTGTAGAGTTAGCTTTCTGTTGAATAACACACAGTAGAAGTTTCTTCAAAACAGAACTTTACTAAGAACTCAGAAGACATGTTTCCATACTGTACAGACTGCATGGGACAAGACGGAGGACAGAGAGAGGAGAAGAGAGGAGACAAGGAGGAAAAAAAACTGTTTCACCCCCTGACCCTCCCCCTAACTGGACAAGCCCCATATTAAGCTTGCAGGGCTTGCAATGGGCTTTTACTTGTGACTGTTGCACAATCCAACAACTATGTCAAGGGCTGTCAAAAAAACTTGGAAGTGTAAGTGTTCTGTGGTTGGAAAAGACATCTCAAACTAGTGGCCAGTGCATGTCCTTGTCACGCCTCTTGCCATAATTTCAAGGAATGAGAAAATTACAAATTAGTGCAGAGATGAACAAATGTCTAGCAATCTAAGATTGCTTATTTCACTGAAGTAATATGATGAAAGTTAATCTAGAAGAGCTTTGCAGTTTTATTCTGATTCATACAGACCATTTTAAAGATGTTAATCAGCCTTTAGTCTGTAAGAAAAGAGGCTGAGAGAGAGAGAGTGTGGGGAGGGGAGAGAGAGCATACACATGAGAGAGAGAGAGAGAGAGAGAGAGAGAGAGAGAGAGAGACTTATGTTTCTCATTCAAAAGGACATGACCAGGAGGTGCATCATTTGCAGAGGTGCACCTCCTTACTTGAAAGCAGAATCCAATAACTTAGTTAAAGTTGCCCTCATTTTAGAGGATAAGTGCATCTTCATAAGGGTGACTGAGTTGCAAGAGTATGAGTGATGACACATAAGACACATGGCTGCCAAAATCCCCCACCCGCTCTGGGGAGGTGGGGCGAATGGAGCCGCCACAATTTGGGCCTGTGGGGAGAGCACTGCAGTCTAAATGATCTGCCCTTGCCCCCATGGGGAAACTGGGCGAGCAGGCCATGGTTGCAAGTCCTGCCACACCCCATGGCAGGCTGAGGAGTTGTCCACGTAGACAGGACCCTGGATCTCCCACCACCCCAGCCATGATGTAGACAAGTGGGGCAACAGTAGCCTGTGATGCATCAACAGCATCACATAGCATCCGCTGCCCCAGAGAAAAAGTGAATGAACATCAGCTGCATCATGGGCTAACATGGGAAAACAACATACAATGTGTATGAACATCCAATGTGGGTTAACGGCTCATGTGGTCTTACCCTACAAGTACTTAGTGGGTTTCAGCTACTTCATTGTATTATTCAGCTACTTCATAGTTTCAGCTACACATATCTTATGAACCTACAACTTTTACTAATGTCTTCAATAAGGCAGTACACAGAACCATTTCCTACCCCTTTGTTTGTACTGGGTTATTTGGTTAAAACGTGACTTTACATAGAGCTCCAGATGATTCCAAATATCTCCATATTCTGCAAGAGTGAGTTCCTCTCCAGTTTTAAAAATCTCGGATCCTAAACTGCACCTACATATACAAATGGATACTTCTGTACAAAAATACTCCCAAAATCTGAGTTTCCTTGAAAATGTGGTCTTTTGAATAATCCGAATAAGCCCTACCACCACCCTGAATTCAGATATGGATGGGACTTGATGTTTAATTTTATTACCCAGAGCTCTTGATCAAGTTCATTGTTCCACATATATCAGTTGTAGACTCAATCCTTTCCTACAAATCTTATCTTTGAACAAAATGTCGGGAGATGACTGCACTAATCAAATGCATCTATGTGTATGCATGTGCTCTTTTTCACCTAGAAATTCCAACTCTCCCAGATTGTCCCTGATCCACCTTTCCACGTAACCCCTTCAGTTTAGCCCCTTCATTTTGATGGTCTCCTGTTTTCCTTTCATCTACCCAGCATAGTTTAGGACAGATTTGATGTTGCTTTGTTTTCTCATTGTATCAATTCTTGAGCATCTTGTTGTTTGTAACTTGCCTTCATCGTTCTGTTCTGTAAGCTCTTGGCTGTGAAGCTCTCCTCTTTCTTTAAGCAGATAAAAGAGCAAAATAACTTTGAGAAGTTTCATGAATGGCTCAGGCTCGACATCTGTGGAGACTGAGCGTACCATGAGATTAGGATGCAAAGGCTGTCATAAAACTGGGTTAATTCTGTGATATTTTTCATTCCCTTTACAATCTTTATCAGAAGGGCTTTCTTTTGAACGTATTTCTCATCTTATTGTAGTCACAAGGATGAATAAAGGTTGTGCTTTTCTCTGTTCCTGTTACAATCTTTTTGTCATGAGGATGGATTAGTTTGGTTCCATTTGTCAGTCTAATGATAATCTTTGCCCTGGGATAAAAATGAGAATTTGTGAGCACACAATAAAGACATAGCAGTCACTGAAGTTCTGTGATACTATATTCCTATGGCAATATTCTAGCACCATTACTATCCTTATTTTTCTTGCCAGTTCTTTTAATCCTGCAGAGTGTGAACAATTATATCATTGTATCCACTACAGCCATACTCAAAAGATGAAGATAAGTTATTTTGTCTGTAAAAAGTAAGATTATAGGAAACTGATTACCCTTTTTGATCCAGTAATCAGTTGCTAGGAATAGATATGACAGATGTGACTTCCTATCACTTTCTCCCAACCATGATAGGACAGGATTCTTTACTGATGCATTTTTAAAATCTGAAGTTGCTTGACTGACCTGCAGAGATCACTGTTAAGAAAGAAAGTAGCTCTTTCCTTATATCTTTGATTCTCTTATGATACGGTATTACTGGACATAGTAGGTACTTGTTTTCAACATTAAACATGCATATGGTTTGTACTTCTGGTTGTGCAAACTTGCATCCTGAGACCCACTTAACATGGTTTAGGATCTGAAAAATCTTGGACACTGATAACAAGGGTATTATCAGACTTTTTACACTTACTGAGAGATTCAGGTCCAAAACTTGTGGCTAAGATAATGTCTGTTTACTCACATCAATGGGTGGGTTACAAACTTGCCTCGCATGGATGGCCAAAATTGGTTTTAGGCTCACCATGCAGGGCAAGGTTCTGCATGTAGCTGTTGTGATGTGAGGGCAGTGATAATTAGGGATAGCACAGTTACCATGCCCGCCACCACTGGCATTCCCAGGGCATGCAACTACTACTGCCACTCCCCACCCCCCAGTAACTGCAAAGCCATAATTCCTGGTAAGCCCCTCCCCCCTGCACTGCCTATACCAACTCATGGGTAGTCACTGTGTGTTCAAGTGGCTACCTATAAGATGATTAGGACTGTACCATATAGGAAAATTTTATTCACAAGTATTTCTGAGTTTCCGACGATTGGCTCCAAGTGTTTGTCCTCGGTACTCAGTAAAATATGCAGTAAAATAAAACTGAGTATTTTCCAAGTACCGAGGACCCTTATATAGGGGCAGAAAAAGACCCGTATGTTGCTCATTCAAGGATTTACTGAGTAGTGGATGAGTACTCAGTAAAACCAAGTCAAATACTGAGATACTCAGTAAAAACAACAATTTTGAAGATACCGAGTTTCAGTACTAAAGCTGATACATCAGGTCAACCTGATATGTGTTCAGGATTTCCCATGCTGGTAATTGTGAACACATATAAGGTATAACCTGTGATAAAGCCCAAGTAGGTGCCATTACCACATAACCACAATTGTGTCTTGTGTGTACCAACCAGATATCTGGGTTCGGACATCAAAGCACCGTAGAAACGAATATTTTTGTGAAGAGCCAAACTGGTTCCTTACATCTCTGTGGTGTTTCTGGTAAGCAGGGGTTGGCAGGATGGAAGAAAACAACTAACATGCAGGGGAGGGGAGTGAAAGGAAGAGAAGGGGCAAAGGGAAGGGACTGGAGAGGGTGTTTCACAATGAATTCTCTTTGGAATAAAACCTTGTGTGTACAGTGGGTCTGCCAGCCATTTCTGGATCTAGCTTCTTTCTCCCACAACCATCTACACTCCACAAATTACAATCCAGGCAACTGCTGTTGGGAAGAGACTATCAGGGAGCCACAAACAGGCAGCAGTGTAAATGTCTGTTCAGCTGTCCAGGATGACATCTTTGATGTCGACACGGCATGGGATTTGCATGTGTTATTATTACATCTGGTCATGCATGCAGAGTGAGAACTAGAAAGCCAGTTTATAAAGTAATAATACATTGTATTTACCTAGCATGCCCAGCCAAATGGCACTCAGGGTGCTTCACAACATTAATACAAAAATACAACAAAAATCTTAAAATCTGTATAAAATTCAGGATCAATGGAGATGCCAGATAAAGAAGGGGAAATAGGGAAGGCAATTTGGTAGATGAGTTGGAATAGGCTGCAGAAGAGCAGTGTGTGGAGCATGTGGACAATAGAACCATGCTCCCAGTGGCCAGTTAGTCACTTGAAAATGCAATAAATGAGCAGTGTGTTAATTATGTAGTAATCAAATGAACTGCAAGTTAAGGATCAAGCAGATATCAAATGAGAAGCTAGTTACGTAAACATGCAGAAAAGTGATTATTCATAGGGATGTGCGAACAGAACGCAGTTCGGATGTTCGGACGTTCGGATGTTCAGTCCGAAAACTTAGTTCAGGTTCATGGGTTCGGTCCTGCAGAGTTCGCCCCCCCGAACATTCAGAAAGTTCAGTCCCACCTGGAGGCTTGGGGCATTCCAGGGGGGCCTGTGGGGGCATGACAGGCTGTCAGAGACACAGCAGCAGCAGAGACAGGGAAGGCTTGGGGCGTGGCACTCCGGGTTGCCCGGACAGGCACACTCGGCGCTTGGCCCCTGGGAATGCCCGTGGTACCATGGCTGGCCATCTGAGACCCAGCAGCAGCAGCAGAGGCTGGGAAGGCTTGGGGCTTGGTGGCTGGCCTGGCACCCCTACTTGGCCGGGCATTTCAGGCTGCCAGGCATCAGTGGAGCAGCGGCAGACATTGGATTGCCTGGTAGCAGAACCCATGGCACAGCAGAGGCATCAGTTGCAGCAGCAGCAGACAGGCAGCGTGGCATGATTGGCGGAAGGCAGGCTGAGGCAGGGTTCAAGGTTGGCAACCAGGGCGGGCATACAGGCAATGTGGCATGAGAGGCAGTAGGGAAGGCAAGCTGGGACCTTGGCAGGGCACTCAGATAGGCTGGTGAAGACTGTACAGCGCACAAGAGAGAGAGCCGTTCAGATAGGCGGGTCAAGATCATCTAGACAGAGGCTGGCTGGCAGGCTTACATCTTCCCAGTGCCACCCGGCATCATGAGGTCAGTCAGATAGGCCAGCCAAGGTCGTCTAGTCAGAGAGAGAGAGAGAGAGAGAGAGGTGGGTGGGTGCCAGGAATTGGGAGGGAGAGACAGTACCTCAGCAGCAGCAGCCCAGATTGAGGAGGAGCCCCCTCCCAAGACTGTCCCTGCACCATCAATCCATGTCCAGGGGCAGCTCGGGGAATCCCAGCAGTGGAAGGTTGACCTTGATGAAAAGCAACTGCTCCACCAACTTGGCCCCCAGGCTCAGGTGGTGTGGCGAGGAAATGTCCCCCCCCCATAGAGAACACCCGCTCGCTGGGGACACTCGTTGGTGGGCAGGACAACAGACTATGGCCACTTTGGACAGGGCCAGCCACACATCCCTCTGAGAGCTGTGTTGCCACCATGTTCTGCCCCTCCCATCAGCGCTGTCACTGGTGCAGCAGCAGCAGCAGCAGCCAGTTGAGGCCCAGAAGCATCAGTGCACCATGGAGGAACTGCGGTGGGGTCAGATGCCAAGTCCATCAGCAGCTGCAGGACATGGAGGGTGGTGTGGCTTTCAAATGAGAGCCACGCGCATGTTGGGGGAAATGATTGCAGCCTTTCTTGGTGGTCGGGGACATGGG
The DNA here is from genome assembly GCA_003113815.1 of Sphenodon punctatus. Taxonomy (NCBI): domain Eukaryota; kingdom Metazoa; phylum Chordata; class Lepidosauria; order Sphenodontia; family Sphenodontidae; genus Sphenodon; species Sphenodon punctatus. Next base: position 3,987,889 of record QEPC01001394.1, read on the forward strand.
TTTTAGGCACCTGATGGGCTTCCTGGCCCCCCAGTTTAAGCTGCCCTCATGCACCACCCTGAGTCAGTAGGTGGTGCCAGCCTTGTACTGGGCTTTAAAAGAGCGGGTGAGGGAGCAACTGGCAGGGACTGGGGGTGCCACCGTCCACTTCACCACCAACATGTGGTCGAGCAGAAACATGCTGCATGCCTACCTGGCAGTGACGGCACACTGGTGGCAGGACCCAGAGGCAGCATTTGGGAGTGGCAGTAGGGGTCCCAAAGCAGGGTATAGGTGGGCCCTGCTTCAGGTGGAAGACATGGATGGCCCCCACATGTCTCAGAACATTGAGGCAGCCCTAACCGCCATGGTGAGGGAGTGGGTCATGCCAGGTGCGCCCTTCACCAAGGGGTGCATGGTGACGGACAACACGGACAACATTTTGAGGGCAGTCTGCGAGGGGGCTTCACCAGCATCCCTTGCATCTCACACACACCCGTCACCTGGTGGTCAGGGATACTCTGGGCTTGGGGGAGAAGGGGATTGGGGCAGGCACCCGTAGCTCCCTGATGGAGCGGGATGGAAGCTGGCTGGTTTCTTTAACCGGAGTGTGAAGGGCAGCGACCTCCTCCAGGGGAAGCAGGCAGAGCAAGGCTCCCCAGTGCACCACCAGGTGGAATTCCATGTTCCTGATGCTCGAGCAGCTTCTCGAGCAGAAAGCTACCTTTCAACAGGTTCAACTGGTGATGGACAGTGGGGCACTTCCAGGGTACAATAGGGTGGAATAGGAGATCCTGGCTCCCACTGTCTTTGTTCTGAGACCATTCCTGGCCGTGACGGAGACCATCAGCTCCTCCATGACCACCATCAGCCAGGTGACCCCTCTGGTCCAGAGTCTCCTCAGGAGGCTGGAGGAGATTCTCCAGGGGTGGGATTGTGGCCCTCAGGGCAAGAAGCTGGTGGCTGAGGTGGTTGCCTGGTGTGGCATCTGAAGACAGGGCTGAAGGCATGGTTTGATGAGCTCCTGCAGCGCGAGGAATATGTGTTGGCAACCATGCTGGACCCCAGGGTCAAGGGCAGCGTGGCACACCAGACACCCCTGTATGGCCACTGGAAGTGTGAGCTGGTGGAGAGGGTCCAGCAGGCAGAGAGGGCTCTGGAGAGTGTGCAGCAGCAGCAGCAGGACGCCCCTGAGGATGGTGGGAGTGGGAGCAGCCACCCCTTCCAGCCAGCGGGATCTATTCCTGACCCCAGCCCTAGCAGTAGCAGTACCAGCAGCAGGCTAAGCAGCAGCAGCACCCTATTGCTTCTGGATGACGTGGATAGACAGTCCTCGCTGCCTGGAACATAGGCCTCAGAACCCTGAGGGTGGGTCCTGGGGCTGGAGTGGCTTCTTCTTGATGTCATGGAATGACAGCTCCCTGTGAGCAGAATGACAGCCCCAGAACCCTGATGGTGGGTCCTGGAGCTGGAGTGGCTGGCTGTTTCTTGATGCAGTGGAATGATGGCTCCCCATGAGCAGAATGACAGCACCAGAACCCTGACCGTGAGTCCTGGGACAGGAGTGGCAGCTTCTGGATGCAGTGGATGGACAGCCCTCCCTGCCTATAATGTAGGCCCCAGAACCCTGATGGTAGGTCCTGGGGCTGCAGTGGCTGGCTGTTTCTTGATGCAGTGAAATGACTGCTCCCTGTGAGCAGAATGATGGCACCAGAACCCTGATGGTGGGTCCTGGGACAGGAGTGGCAGTTTCTGGATGCAGTGGATGGACAGCCCTCCCTGCCTGGAACATAGGCCCCAGAACCCTGATGGTGGATCCTGGGGCTGGAGTGGCAGCTTCTGGATGATGTGGATGGACAGCCCTCCCTGCCTGGAACTTAGACCCCAGAACCCTGATGGCGGGACCTGGGGCTGGAGTGGCTGCTTTTAAATGCTGGGTATAACACCAAAATCTATCTAATCTTATCTAAATAAATGAAACTATGGAGGTAAATGTGTGGAAATGGGTGAAATAGGAGGATGGCAATGGACTGGGAGGTACACAATCTGCTGGGAGAGGGAGACTTCTGAAAACGCCTGCTGACAAGATCAGTGGCTAGCTCAGAAGGAATTGGAAGGGGGGGGCAATGACTTTTGTTACTTGCTGCACCCGTCTTACCACAAGTCCCATTGGCTCTATGTAGCCTAGCCCATGGCCAATCGCAGACTGCCAAGCGAGTGGTCTGAGGAAAAGAGGGATGGTGATTGGTCAGGCTGGCTGCTAGTCCAAGCCTCTCTCCACCCCTGCTCCTCAGCTGCCCCTCTCCCCTGGGCCTGCCAGCCAGGTTTTCCCCGCTCGAACGCATCCGAACGCGCCCAAACTGTTCGGGGCTTTGGGCGTTCGGTTCGGGCGTTCGGATCAGTTGTCCAAAGTGGCTGAGTTTGGGCCAAACCCCGAACTTCCGAACCACATTCAAATGGCTGGTGAGATTAGAGGTTTGTATCAAGAACAAGTCCCTGTGTTCCCCAGAGTGCCTGCTGTTACAAGAATCTGCTGTGTAAGGGATGGAGATTGTTACTCACTGTTCCACTTATGCTCAGGCAGGGATACTCCCAGCTTGACTTTTCTGCATGAAACTTAATGCATGAACATCAGTTTGCTGTTCTGCTTAGAAGACAGAAGGAATATATTGCTTGCTTTTGTTGGAGACAAAGTAGTTCAAATGGCATCTTTAATTGGAGCAACTTCTTTTGGTGAGAAAAGAATATGCAAGACTTTGGGCCACACAGGGCCCTCCCTCAGGCATGTAACAAGTCAAAATTAGATAGACCCAGCAAATTTAGGACAGGTATAGATCAGAAGGCAGCAACATGGGTGACAGTATTACTTGAGAGGGGGCTGTAGATGGGAAAAAATATAGATGACATACATTTAAAAACAAAGCTGTACATATCATTGTCTAACAGATCAAGAAACAATAGGTAATTCTAATACAGAAAGAGGATTAAGTTAAAGCAAACATTTCAGTAAGGGGGTTAGTATAAAAGATCTTTCCAGATGAGGGCCCTGTGTGGCCCAAAAGCTTGCATATTCTCACCAGCTGGCCCAGGAAGAGCTATCATCTTAACTACTTTCTTATCAACCCAGTAACAAAGTTACATTTGAAACCAACCCAGCGACTGCCCTCTCTCTGTAGATGGTTTATATTGAAAAGGCTAAGTGGTCTTGGAAATAAAAGTAGAAGCCAAAAGATGCTATAAAAGGGCTCGCTCTTCTGTTGGAATGCTTCCTTTCCTGCTTACCTCCACCCATTCTTTTGAGCAGATTAATATTAGGCTGCTTGCCCACATTACCTGGCCCAGCAAACTCTCCTCGTGGAATCTCACAGCTGGGGAGTTTTGCCAGGCCAGGTAACATGGGCAAGCACCTTAGTGTCTGTTCACTAGGACTAATTACCCTCAATCTGGATTATTTCTTTCCCTTTTCTTGGACAAAGTTTCCTTTTAAGAAAAGCTTTAACAGCTTGCCTTAATTTGGTCCAGGTACAGTGACATTCAGCCAGGGACTCTGCATTCAGTATGTATAACTTTTTGACCCATGAAAATGTCGTTAATAACATAGTGCAAAGCTTCTTGCAATAATTCAAACATTTTTATGCCGTGAGAATTTCTCTCTGTAGCCCTGTGTGCACTGACAAATGTTAAAGCATCTTGTTATAAAGATAGCACTTGGGTTTCATTCTCTGAAGTGTCGGCACAGATATATGCTGCATTATATTGCTACTTCTGACATTTCAATTCAGAGCCAAGGCCACCGGCATTTACAGCTACTGCTGTTCTATTAAATATTTGTCAGTGAAAGAAACTGAGGATTGCTTTTTTTCATATGCCTTGTACATGCTGAGCTCTACCAAAGATAAAATGTAAGTTAAAAACTGGCACAAACTCCATTCCTGATACTGAAAATCTTATCTTGTATATATGCATTGGCCTTTCAAGAATGTGCCACTGGAATGCACACTGTGATGGTTTAATTGAAAGCAGTGTAGGTAGATAATTGTGCAGATTAGGCCTGTACGTGATGTGTGCCAATTATGCAAAATGTTTGCATGAATAACAGAAACTTTGTACTAAGGTGGGGAGGAAGGTTATGATGCATAATAGGAACAGACTCAAATGTTCCCCTTATAACTCCCACAAAGGCTCCCACTCAGTTAAATTAGCACCTGTTACTTCTGAAGTGAAGCCACAGGGGGTTGGCTTATTTCTTGTGCCTGAGATGAGACCTTGTAGGGTTTCTTCTTCCCTATTATGGTGATCACTACTTTGTGCATGAAGAGGACTTTGGAGGACATTCACATCTTTTACAGGTGCAGTATGTGCAGATATGAACATGAGAACTGCCATACGGTGTCATACCAATCGTCCATCTAGTCCAGCATTCTGTCTACAACTGTGGCCAGCTTCAGTTGCTTGTAATAAATGCACAAACAGGTCACAAGTAGAATGATCAATTTCTTGCTGTTCATTTCCAGCTCCCAGCAAGTCAGAGGTCCTATTCCTTGCCTAACATGACTAATAGCCCTTTATGAGTATATCCTCCCTCTTCATTGGGGTGGATCAGCTGTGATGATAGCATAGTTCTCTTTATGCCTGTTGTCCAAGGAAATGGTCTTCCGATCTTCAGAAAATAATTCATCAGCAAGACGTGACCATAATTAGTATAGAACATAATTAGTGATGGTCGTGCTGGCTGAGGTTGTGGCATTACAATCATATTAATACTCAGTGTTGCTATTAATGTAGTCATCTGAAGAGTGGGCAGATATGATAGATGAGAGGCAGAACCATGGTGCAAGAGCAGGAACCATGAAGTCAGTCCAAATGGTGCAAAAGGCAGGGCAAGGGTTAGAGCAGAATGAAGGTAAGAGCTAGAAGGTTGGGAATGGGCAAGGCTGGTAACGAGGCTGGAAGTGAGATAAAGGAGGGCAGGGAACAGGAAGTGGCAATATTGTTCTGCCTAGTTTCCTTTCCTGTGGCTGTTAGATGGCCTTATAGCTGTACAAGTAGCTAATCAGAATGCTCTGTGTGGTCCCTAAGTGAATGGGACCCAAGGCCTAGTAAGCAAAGCCTGGCACAGTGGCGGTGGAGGTCAGTTCAAGACCCAGATTTCTGACAAGAACAGAGCTCATAGGTGAAAGAGGGAGGATCTGTGTGGGTGAGCTGCATGTATCGATGAGATATGAGGTTTCGGGGAAAGAGATTCTGTTTACCTTTCTCCACTAGAACAAGGCTTCACAGAGCTTTGTTTATTAGCTCTGTTATGTGTAAATAATACTATTCTCTATCACAAGACTTGCATGTGATTTTTGTTTATGCTGTTCAGCAGACTATATATAGCTTCTATCTGGAAAACAATAGGCAGCATTGATCACTTTAAATGAACACATATTGCAAGCTTGCTTCATCTCTACTTCAGCCTCCTCTGGACTCAGAGAGTGTAACAACAAGGTATGCTCTTTGTGACCTACATCTTAGGCAACTTGAATATTTTTTTTTACTCTTGGTAGACCCTTTGATTGTTCATTTCTGCCTTTGTACCTGAAAGGCATTTATGTCCCCAATGCATTTCTACTTTTGCAAATATCCCCATAAAAAGAGAGCTTTTAAAAACAAAACCTGAAGATTATTCTAGTCTTCAGCAGAAGTCACTGCCAGTGCTCTTTTCATGCTGGATTTCAGTGTTGTCATAAGAGCAGCAAGCACCAAATGTTTACAAAGATTCACTAGGGCAAACTCTGAGTCGGGACCCGAGCTGGAGCCTCTGCATCTGTTGATATTGTTGCAATCTGATTGATATCGGATCTACTTTGTTGCTTCCTGGGGTCATGGGATTATATTTAATTCTCCAAATGAGGTGTCTTAAACAAAAAGGCTAGGGAAAACTGGATGTGGGGAGGCACCTGCTGAGACTAAGGCTGCTTGATGACTTTCAGGAAGGGGCAGCGACTGCCATGAGTTTAACTCATGTTAGTGCAGTCGCATGAAATCTGTAGTCGTGTGCACGGGGGCGGGGGAGGGGAGGGAGTGTTAATTTTCCGTTCTCCAGTTAAATTCAATAACGTGATACAGAGCTCAAAATCCAGCCCTGTATTGCATTATTGAATTTAATGAGAGAATCGAAAAATAATGTTAAATCACCCCGTACACATGAGCAGGGATTTCACGTGACTGCGCTAATGTGAGTTAAACTCATGGCAGTCCCTACCCCTTCCTGAATATTGGCAAGCAGCCTACGTCTTGTTTTCAGGCCATATTTTTATGTTTAGCCACAATCTGTGGTAGGCACTCCCATGATTGCCTGGGGAGATGTGCTACTTTCCCAAGTGTCCAGCTCCAGTGCAGATGAACCTGCCTGTGTAACTCTGTTTCCATTGGTGAAATCTTCACATACAAGAGTTGTCATAGTGTTCTTTTGAGCACATGAACTATTGTCTCTGGCCGTTACAATTTTGTGTTTAAAGAGAAGTTTCCTTTCTCCATTCTCTATACATCCTTGCCAGGACAAAAGGTGGATCTAGGCTGGGGACAGAAACAGACTTACGGTGCAGGTGATCCACTTGATTCAAGCATCAACATAAGGTGATCTACCAGGACCCTTCTGCTGACTCCTAGCTTTAGGACACCTCGACAACTGATCTCAAGAGTGGAGAAGTGCACTTCCATTTAGAGAGAGCCTTCCTTGTTCCATTGAAGGAGCTCTCCTAGTCCATCTCTTCCCTGGAGATGCTCTCTGAGGTGCCAGTTGCACTCTCTTCCCCAGAGATGAGAGTCTGGCCCCCTCTCTGTGATCTACTGGAAACCAGCTTGTGATCTACCAGCAGATCTTACCCACCCCTGGTCTAGACTGTCAGAGTTTTGCACTGAAATGATGAACAATCACAGTTTTACATAGTTTTAAGAAACCAGGTTTCAGTAATGATTAGTTTAGAAATAGGGTGTTTATTCAACCCTGAATATGCAGCAGAAGCCAGAGGATGCAGGAGACTGAGGCAGGCTGAAGCCAAAGGAAATGTGTGCATGAACTCCTGTGAAGCTAAATCAATGTATTTCTCACAATATTAATAACAACAACTGGACCATTTTTCTTGTTCATTTTGGTTTTCCCATGCCACAGAAAAATTACCCCAACACCAAACAAGGCTATCTCCTTAAGAATCATATTGTAGCAACACACTGCAATACAACATTAGTATATAACAATGACTGTATACTAATATAATTACTTATTGTTCATTAGTACCTCACACAGTAAGTAGTTGTCCAACAAAACTATCCGAGGCAGGGATGGAGAACCTCTTGTGCACGGTCCACTTCTATCGTGGGCCTCCTTTTTTTGTACAACCTCTAAGTCTTCTGGTTCCCCTTTAATACGGCCCACCTTGATTTTTGTCTGGACCACAGAGAGGGTGCAGGCAATAAAGTGGGGTAGTTCACAGTGCACTGCAGACTATTCCCTAGAGAGAGGGGGTGGCGCATCCCAGAGGGTTCCCTATGGATTTCTGAGGGAGTTCAGACTGGTAAGAGCAGAGCACTCCCAGCACACGCACAAGCCCTATTACTCCTCTTTAATAGAGCGACTCCAGTGTTCCTCTAGCCCAGAGAGCTTTTCAAAAACCTGAATGTGGCCCATGATGGGGGTCAGGTTTTCCACCCCTAATCAAAGGAGTAAAGCATTAACTCATGTGAGTACGGTCACCAGAATCAGAACATTTGGCAGGATTCCCTCCCCCCCAAAAAAAACTATCATTTTTTTAGCTTTAAAGCTTGAGATGGAAAATAAATACTATTTGAAATAACAAGGCCACTTTGTAAGAAAATAAAAACAGTCCTTTCAGTAAATAAATAAATAAATAAATAAATACATACATAAATTAAATAACCAATGAAGGACCAAAAGATAGGGATTAGGGCATTTTTAGATGAGACACAACTTGCGTGGGAAAGCAATAAACCCCACTAATTACCTGCATGTATAAACTACTCTCACGTAGGGCTGAAGCAGCAACTCCTTTTTCCATTCTGCTCTTTCATTCCACCATTTTGGAATTGCCCGTAACTTTCTGCAGCTTTTCCACCGGTATTCCGCTAATTCTGCCAGCATTCCATTAATTCGGAAACTGTTGGAACAATCCTGGAAACTGCTGAAACAATCTGGGAAACTGTCAGAACAAGCATTGTTCCGCTACTTTGCAGTGCCGGTGGAAACTACGGAAGATAGAAACTGTCAGAACAAACATGGTTCCACTAATTTCACAGTCAGTGGAAGTAGCGGAATGAAAATAGCAGAATGGCGGAAGTAGCGGAATGAAAGTAGTGGATTGAACGTCTCTATCACACAATGCCGCTCACTGTGGAAGAGCTTTTTCCGTCAGAAAAAGTTACCGCAGCGGCTTGCTGTTTCAGCCCTACTCTCATGTGAGTCTTGCAGAAATGTCCATGTGTTAATTCCCATCTGGAAATCTGAGATATTGAGGGTTTCTGAATGCACATGTGAAAAATCCTGCAAGAGTTGTGTGAATTGCTCATCATGCACATCTAAAAATGCCCTGTTTGCGGTTCTTGTGGGAGTTTCCCATGTGGATGAGACATTGCAATCCCGTGATCCACAGTACTGCCTTCTTTTGGTGTTATTAAATGAGATGGCATTTCTCCCAGACTTCTGAGTCCAGGAGAAACAAACTCTCATGGGGGTGGGGGTAGTCATTCACCCTGCTACCAGAAGTCGGCTGGGCGCCATTGGAAACAGCGGACTCTGGGGAACCCACGCATGCTTGGAGATCGGGACTTGTAAACCCTGATATTGAGGTTTTACAACTCTGGATCTCCAAGCATGAGTGAGTTTCCTGGCACCCGCTGTTTCCAATTTCATCCAACTGACTTCCAGTAGTGGGGGTAAACATCTACACACACCCCATGCAAGTTTTTTTTCTCCTGGACTCAGAAGTCCAGAAGATATGCCATCTCATCTAAAAACGCTCTGTGTTGTGGGAGAAGTATGATCGTGGGTGATCGCCCGGTGATTTTCATGCATGTCTAAAAATGCCCTTAGATTAAATAAAACCCAGAGATTTTTTCTTCCTTTTTGAAAAGGAGAATTAAATTAAAGGGCCTATTTTTAATACTTTGCTCCTTGTAATTCCACATATTTCTTTGTCATATGGATAGATAAGCATCTGATTGCAAATCAGAATGACCCCAAGTTGCACAATAATTATTTGCAACTGACTTTGAATTAGAACAGTTGAAAATGTGTAAAAAGGTGAGGAAAGGGTAATCTGTTGGTAAAGAAAAGTGTTGAGCCTACATTTTAGATGCCAATCTAAAATAAAAGCTGCTCCTCTCAATGCTATGTTTAAAAATCTCTCTCGAAATCTGGTTTAATTGTTTTAATATTTTTTATTTTTTGTTTTAAAATGTTTGATATTTGTCCAGAATGCTTGTTCTTTACTCTCTTCAGTCAGTATTTGGTTGAACAAACATATGCTGCACCTGATCCCTCCTGATTCACACAATTTCAGGGGCACAAACTATGAGGTACCTTTCAAAATTTCACATCTCTCCCCAAAGTTCACACTAAACTCCAATTAATCAAAAATGCATTAACGGTACAGTCCAAGAGGGAAGTTCACAGGAATATTCAAAGAAAATTAAACATCAGAGCAGGCCTTCTGACATTTCAACCTGCATCAGGTTTTGCTTCCTGTAAACAGGACTTGATGTAGGTCAGCATTGGAGAACCTACTGTGAATAAACTTCAAATGAGTAAACAGGATGCTTCCTCTAGATATGGGGTGAATTCTATCCTCTATTAGAATGTTCTATGCATTTAAAAAAATATTTTGCCTATCCAGTAAGTAATTATTTATTTTGGCGCTGGCTATTGCCGAGGCAATAAAAAACAAATGCATACAGAGATGACAACATGCCTATCCATTACATAGGTAAGTTAATAGTTATGCTGCTGGATTGTATAAATATTCAACCCCTTCAGAACAGAAATAAAATAATAATAATGGGGGTCAGTGTAAGCACACCTTTCCTAATCATGCTACGCCTTCTTATGCTGTGGATTCCAACAGTGTGTGTCAGTCTTTTCATGTTGCCTGGGCTACATATAAATCTCTATACTCAAATGTATCAAACATTGCTATTTTTAATCATATCGTGGGGAAAAGAACAGGCATTCTCCAGTAACCCTTATAAGCCCATACGCCAGTTTTCTGCAAAGATGGCCATCTCAGCTGCAGGGTTTGATGGGTACACTTGTCTGCAAATATTTGTTCATCAAAACTAAGTTTTGAATTTGTGACTTCTGACAACAGATGTGCTATAGTTCCAAAACAGTATCTCATCAGATGTTTTTTCACTGCCTTTAGCCTAAAGAGCATTACGTTACAAAATCTCCTTTCTACCTGTGACAGTAGGAACGAAGCCGTTAAAGAATCCTTGTAGTGTATTTCTCAGCTACCCATTTGTGAGTATAATGCAGATGCCATGTGCCTTTAATTCACAAAACCAAGACACAGATAAATGAGGGGGGTGGGGTCCCCAAGAAAATTAAAATAAGATTCTGATGATACTGCAACTCAATTAATTTGAATTGGCTGTAACTGAAATTTGATCAGTTGAGATATATGCAAGGGAGAAGTCGGTTTTTCAACTCTGATTTTTCCACTGATCCTACTGTATTTTTGCTGCACATCACTATAATATTGACCTGTGCTGCAGCTTGATGTGTTCAAAAAGAGTGGTAAAGAATGATGTGGAACATTTTAAATGATGCTGTGATTCAATAAAAGAGCAAAATATATGGCCAATCTCTGGGTGTTTTTCCACACACATTTCTCCTGGATGTTTGCTGTTACATCCTGAACTTTCTGTGTGTCTAAATCACTCACCCAAATTTTTAACATCTGGCTCTTTGAACTTCTGCATAGAACTTCTCCCAGAACTTTTGTGTGTAAAATGTTCTCCTGGTAAACTGCTTTGTTCCAGGCAGCTGTGGTCGCTTGGTTTCCATGGCAGCCTGTCACATCTACAGCTGCAGATACTTTAGGCAGCCTCAGGGCAGTGTTTGTGTGAAGAATGCATCCAGAACCTATTTGTGGACTTGTAAACCCAGAAGATTGAAAAATCCAGAACTTAAACGTGTGTGTAAAAATGCCCTCTGTATGGTCAAGGTTCTAGTCAGGAAAGTAGTCATTTATGTTAGTGATTTCCAGCTTTTCTAAAACATGTAGTACATTTCATCTTCATCCATTCAACATGGTATTTTACATCTAGGAATGCATATTTTTCTATAGTTTCTAAAAGAACCTTCCTCAACAGTGAAAATTTGTGTAGACTAAGTCCCCTTAAAATACCCTGGTTGTATTTTATGTAGTGGCATTGAAGTCATGAAAACAGTTTTTGTTTTTCTGCTGTTTAATAAAGTTAATAAGAGCCTGATGGAAATTCCATTGAAATCAATGAGAATCTTTCTATTGATTTTAGTCAAATCTGGATCAGATCGTAAGTCTAGGATATTCCACTACCAGCAACCTAGCAATTCCATAGTCCATTGTTTTACTAAACTTAAATTGCAGTAGAGAATCGTATTGACCGTTTTACATTTTCTGCAAATGAGAAACACAATGAAAATATAATCACAGAACTGTAGCGCTGAAAACACCTTAAAAAGGATTCCACCTACCTGCGCTGTGTTGAGTCATCCCATGGCTGCTGAAGGGGGTCCGCTGTTGGTGCTGCTGCTGCTTGGTCACTCTACTGCTCCGCTGCTCTTCCGGGGACCTGTGGGGAGAGAAAGAGACCTGTGAGATCCGGGGGGTGGGGGGGAACACAGAAGCCGGTCACGTGGGCCGGCTTGTCCCCTCCCCTCCCCAGAAGTGGCTGGGGGCTACTTAGCCCAGCTGCCAGCAGCTCTGCCTCAGACTGGGAGCCACAAGTCACGGGCCAAAGGGCCGCAGCACTTAGGGGCACTTTGGGGTCACAGGGGACTCAGGGGGTTTTGTTGGCAGGTGGGAGTGTTGTTGGTTCAGGGTTGGGGAGGAAGGGTGGGGGAGTGTAGGAGGGGTGGTTAGAGGATAGGGTGAGGGGGTGTCCTAGCACTAAACCCTGGTGCCAGCAGGGGGAGGCGTGGGGAGGTCACATGGTGGTAGTGGGTGGGGGTACCCAACTCCCTGTGAGAGAGGGCAGTCGGGGGGAGTATGTCGTGTACTGGCCCCTGGTGGCAACAGGATGGTCAGGTAGACTGGGGGGTGGTTTGGGGAGGGGCTGGGGAGGGGCCATTGGGCGAGCAGCCAGGTTTAGGGGGCCAGAATTGGGTAGACGGGGGGGGGAAGGCATGGCCATAGGGGTCGTTCTTGGGCATGGATGGTATGGTACATGGGGTTGGATGGCTCATGCCCCAAGGGGACCTAGGTACCTGCAGGAGGTGCGGTGTGCCATCCCCCCTCTGGGGTGGAGGGAGGAGCTTGATCCAAGGTCCGCCTGTTGGGGACTGTTGTTGCTAAACACGAGGTCCATTTTCAACAAGGCCCCAATTGTTCAGGATTTAATCTCGAATGGGACTGTGGACCTCGCGTGTATTACGGAGACCTGGCTGGACGAGATGGCTGGACCAACTTTAGCGGATCTCTTTCCAGCTGGGTATGCCGTGCAGCATCAGCCCTGCACGGGTGGCCGGGGAGGTGGTGTAGCAATTATTTTTAGAGGCCTGTCAAGAGATATCCAGTTCAAGAGATTGCAGGTATTGAGGCCCTCCATGTGACGTTTGATTTGGCTGGGGGAAAGCTAGGGGTGCTGCTGGTATATCGGGCCCCTTCCTGTCTGGCAGTATCCCTTACCACTCTAGCAGAGCTGGCCTCAGAGGTGGCGCTGGGATCCTCCAGAACTTTGTAGGGATGGGCGAACGCGGTTTGGAAGTTCGGAGTTCGGACCGAACTCGAATTTGGAAGTTCAGAGTTCGAACCGAACTCAAACAGTTTGGTCAACCAAACTGAACGTTCAAACCGAACTCGAATTCGAACGTTCAGTTCGGATGCGTTCAGTGACTCAGAATTGAATTTCCATTGGTTTCAATGGAAAACACATTATTGGCTGTACCTTTTTTGGTTTTTATGATATGTGGCTGAAATTTGGGGTGCCTCTACCCCCAATAGAAATCATTATGTGCACCAAATTTCAAAACAATTGGATAAAGGAATACGATTTTAGAAGCAGTTGAATTATTGTATTTTGCAATATTCTACATATACATTCTTAGCTGTAACTTCTTTGCCTCACATCTAATGTAGGTGAAACTTGTTCAGTTTATACCCCTTCCCATATTAACTATCTTTGCCAAATTTCAGAAGGATTGGAAAAAAGGTCTTGGTGGTATAAGCAATTAACATATAAATGTATGTCTGACTATAACATCTTTGTAGTCCAACCAGTGTACATGAAATTTGGCAGGACTATATATTTCACTTTCATGATCATCTCTGCCAAATATCAGAAAGATATTATAAAGGGTCCCAATTTTATATGCCTGTACAACATATGTAGAGAAGGGGCCTATGCCTGGGATTCTCTTATGTCACTGTGGTATAAGATCGGTTTGTGATGCGAATTGGCCAACAGAAATGTCAACCAAATATCCTCATTCTGTGCTGGGACCATCCCAACATATCTCCCCCACTTGTTTCTGGGAAGTCAGAAGCATCTGTTTAGGAAAGAGTCAATAGAGATTCTCTTATGTCCTCTGTCTCAGTGCTGCAGGATGTGATTGTGATGATAATTGGCCAGCCTGGATGTGTTTAAACTATGTCTCCTGACTGCTGGGATGCTATCTCAGAAGTCCCAGTTATGTTGCTTATGCCCGCCACAGGGCCGCCCCCTATGCCCACCTCGAAGCCACTACCAATTGGTCCTGTAAAGCTAGAAGCTTGCAGTAATGTGTTTGGCCATTGAATGTGTCTGTCAGTCTTTGGGGTTGCTCCACATCCTTCCTCCTACAGTCTCTCTCCCCCTGCCATGCAGGGTGCCTGCCTCTGACTGGCACTGAATATGCTGATATTCATCTGAATAATGATCTTCACAGGGACAACATCAATTGCTTATATAATTGGGTCCCTTTATCAAAATCTCCTGTACATTTGCTGAAATGGCAGGAAAGGTATTTGATACATTTCTGTCAAATATCCTGTAAACAGAATGGAATATCAACATGTTACAGCTGGAAATGTATTTTCAGGTTAATGTCTTATACCCTTGTGACCCTTTATCCACTCTTTCCAAAAATTGGCAGAAATATTAAGCGTATGGAGGGATGTAATATGCACAAGTTTCATGAAGATTGGATGCAAGATAAAAAAGTTGTAGCCATGAATGTGTATGGAGCTTTTCTTACAATCACAATTTCAATTGCTTCTGAAATCGGTTTCCTTTATCTAATCATTCCGAATTTTGGTACACTTGGTGCCCTCCATTGGGGGTACAATCTCCCTAATTTCATCAAAAAATAATAAAAAACAAAAATGTTATAGCTGGAAATATGTTTTTTAGTCTTTTCCTTTTATTTCAAAAACCAAATGTCATTTTCAGTTTCCGATTGCACCGAACAAAAGACCGAACCGATCCCGACCAAAGCGAATACTGAATCCAAACTCAACATTCGACCCGAACCACCGAACGGCCGAACATCCGAACCAACAAACCGAACACAGCCGAACCGAACGGGCGAACCGAATGGCCGAAACGAACGCAGCCGAACCGAACGGCCGAACCCGAACCATGATCTCTTTGCCCATCCCTAGGACTTTGGTCCTGGGGGACTTCAATGTCCATGTCAATGGGTGTTTTCAGATGTTACAGGGCCCGTTGGCCCCATACCGAAAACACCCTATCCATTCCCCGCCGGGATGACCCCGTCACGCTGTATCAGACGTGCTGGGGGGATCCCGGCGGGGAATCTGGGTGGCGGGGCTGCGGGGCGCAACGTGCGGCCGCACGGCCATGGCCCTGCCCCCTCCACGCGTCCCGCTGCCCGCCCTCTGGGGAGACGGGCGGGCGGCGGGGCCAATGAGACCACCGCGTCGGGCCGGATTCGCCATGGCCCGCCAGGATCCCACCGGTGATCCCGGGCCATGGTGCCCAACCAGACGTGATGCCAGGGTTCACCCCGGCGTGGAATTGCATTCAACACACGACGGCTTCCGGCCCCGCCGCTTCAGCCGCTTGCGTGGTGAATGTAATTCCATGCCGCAGTAACATCTGGGGGGAAACATCCGTTTCCCCCAACAGACGTTCCAGAATCACACCCACCACCCGGAATTGAGCGTGGTTGACTGTGATCTCGTAATATCTGAAAATACCCGATGTCGGCCTTGTAGGAGCGGAGCAAGAATTCATGGCCGCCATGGCAACCATGGATTTATCCCAAGTGGTCAACTGCCTGACCCACATGGGGGGGCACACCCTAGACCTGATCTTTAGCTCTGGCCTTGAGGCGGGTGGTCCAGTAGTGGGGGAGGTTAGGGCTATGCCCTTGTCATGGATGGACCATTATCTCCTCCAGACCAGTCTCTCAGCTTGCAACCTCCAGAAGGGGATGGGACCAGTTAGGTTGGTCTGCCCTCGGAGGCTGATGGAACCTCAGTGGTTCCAAGAGGTTCTGAGGGAATTAACTTTGGACCTGGATGGCCACTCTGTTGATAAGCTAGTCCAGCATTGGAATAGCTGGCTGGGGCAGGCCATTGACAGGGTGGCTCCAAACGCCCCCTGCCTCTGTCTTGTCACCACAGGGCCCCTTGGTTTACTGAGGGGCTGCGGTGTATGAAACAAGGAGGCAGGAGGCTGGAGTGATGCTGGTGTCGTACTCATTCTGACTCCGACTGACTTCTCCATAGGGCCCATTTGTGGTATTATGTCGAGGCTGTGAGCACAGCAAAGAAGGAATTCTTTGCTGCTCTCATAGCGTCTGCAAAGTCACGCCCGGCAGAGCTGTTTTGGGTGGTGTGGGGGCTAGTCAGTCCGGCCTCCCTCTGCCTGGATGGGGACTTGTCTCAGGCCTGCTGTGAGGGGTTTGTCACCTACTTTGCAGACAAGATTTCTCGAATTCAGAGTGACTTTGACACCGGGTTGGGGGCAGTAGGTGGAGAGCACGAGGTCACGGAGGCTCCGTCTGGTCCAACTTTGTGGGGGGAGTTTCAGGAAGTGACGCCAGCCAATGCAGTTGATGTTCTGGGGTCTGTGAGAGCCACCAGTTGTGAACTCGATTCTTGACCATCCTGGTTGGTGAAAACCTCCAGGGAGACATTGGGGACAGTGCTGGTGAGAGTGGTTAACATGTCCTTACAGCAGGGGAGGCTGTCGCCTTGCCTCAAGGCTGTGGTGTGCCCCCTGCTGAAAAAAACATCATTAGATGTGGATGCAGTCACCAATTACCGACCTGTCTCTAACCTTCCCTTTTTAGGGAAGGTTATTGAGTAGGTGGTGGTGATCCAGCTCCAGGCACATCTGGACGGCATCGGTTTCCTGGACCCATTTCAATCTGGGTTCCATGCCGGCTATGGTACTAAGACGGCGTTGGTGGCCTTGGTAGACGATCTCTGCCGGGAGATGGATGCAGGATGTTCTACATTTCTTATCCTGCTAGATCTCTGGGCCACTTTTGATACCGTGGAGCATGGGCTGCTGTTGACACGGCTGTTGGGGAGTCTGGACGGGACTGTTCTTGAATGGTTCTGCTCATTCCTCTTGGGGAGAAGCCAGAGGGTGGTGTTGGGAGCTGAAACATCTTGCCCCCACACCTTGTCCTGTGGTGTTCTGCAGGGTTCCATCCTGTCTCCTTTATTATTTAACGTATATATGCAGCCCTTGGGGGAGGGCATGAGAGGGTTCGGGGTGCAATGTCACCAATATGCTGACGATACTCAGCTGTACCTCTCTTTTTCAGCTGACCCAGACCCTGCTGTCTCATTGCTATCCCAGTGTTTGGAGGTCGTGACAGAGTGGATGCGTCAGAGCAGACTGAAGCTCAATCCTGATAAGACAGAGGGGATGGTGGTGGGGAGGGCAAGGGAAGTGTTGGCCCCCTGATTGGGGGGGTTTGCCTTCCTATAGCTCAGCAGGTCTGGAGTCTGGGGGTGGTGTTGGACTTGGATCTCTGCCTGGATCGACAGGTGGAGGTGGTGGCGAAGGCCACCTTCCACCAGTTGTATCTAGTGCGGAGGCTGCATCCATACATCTCCAGACTGGACCTGGCCTCCCTCATCCATGCCTTCATTACCTTGTGGCTGGACTACTGTAACACGCTCTACGTAAGGCTGCCCTTGTTCCTGGTCCAGAGGCTGCAGCTAGTGCAGAATGTGGCGGCCCATCTCTTGACGGGGATGGGTTATCGGAAGTATATAACACCTGTGCTCCGGACTCTGCATTGGTTGCCAATAGCGTGCCGAGCCAGGCTCAAGATATTGCTGTTGATCTATAAGGCCCTTCATGGTCTGGGCCCCTCATACCTCAGGGACCACCTCACCCTCCGCATCCCAGAGCGGATCCTTCAGTCTGCCGGGGGTGCCTTCTTGGAGGTCCCCCGGGTTAAGCGGGGGGCCACAATGGAGAGGGCATTCTCGGTGGCCGGACCGCATCTTTGGAATTCCCTCCCGGAGGAAGCTCGCCTGACCCTGAACCTTTCGACATTCAGGTGGGATTGTAAAACCTGACTGTTCGCCCAGACATTTGGGGAAGAGGGGGAGGGGGGGGTTTAGTGTTTTAACGCCTCCCTACCTTTTATTTTATTTTATTTTATTTTCCCAACCCTGTTTATATTGTTATGTTTTAATGGTTTTAAAAAACAAAAATTGTTGTTTTTATATTGTTGTACATCGTCCCAGGATGCTGTAAGCATGGGGGGTGACTAAAAAAATGTTTAAATAAATAAATAAATAAAATAAAAAGGCAATCTAGCCTATTCCACTACAATAAAACAAGATTAATTATAGGCTGTTTTTACACGGACGCCCCCTCCTCCCGCTGGGTGTGCAGGGGGGGCGTCCGTTTATACGGCCAACAGTGGCGGCCAACAGTGGCGGGGGGATGGGAGTCCACTCTGTGTTCGCCCGTGTAAACACCGAGCAGGATAGGTGGGAGTGAGTGGATGCTCCCGCGCAACTCCCACCTCCACCCATCACACACCCATCTCCACCCACAGAGCTCTCCAGAAAACTCACCGCAGCCAAACACCTATCCCCCCACCCACCTCCGTCTGTGTAGAAAGGGTCATAGTTAAACCATTTCTAACAGTTTGTTTGAACCTTTTTTTAAAAAAAAGGGAAGAGGAAAAAAGTCTGTGAGGGAACTCCACAAACTTGGTAACTTGCTCCATTTGCTACTATTAGGGGTGATCTTTTGGTTTAGATTGCTGATGTGGTTCCGTATCATAACTGTATCTGCAATATACACATTTAATTATGAATCATATTAATGGCTCTGTATTTGAATCAATTAAAAGATCTAAAATAATTTTATATCTATATACACACATTGTGCATGCACAAATGGCAACTAGACCATTCTGTGCATCCATGCCCTCTTCCAAAATGGTAGTGGTAGCATCACCGTCATTTTTTAAAAGGGCAGCCAGTCTGCACATGCACAAAATGGCTGCTGGGTGTGAGGGCTAGTGGGTTAGAGGGGAGGACCCTTGGGTTCTCTCAGAAAGGAGTGAGGATTGGATTCCCCTCACCTTGCTACCCAGGCTGGCACCAATATAATGATGTTAGAGAGCAGCATGTGAGAGGGGAGGGGAGCCTTTATTACAGCAACAATGTGTGCTGAGCGGGAGGTGAAGGGTGAATGAATGGGGGGGGGTGTGTCAGGCTAGGGTGCTTGTTAGAATAAAGAAAACTCTTTTCTGAATCAGAGCCTCCTCAGACACCCCATTCCTCCCCAGAACCCAGTGTTCATCTTGGTCCCTATGTGGCTGTCCGTGCTGCTGCTGGCTTTGTTGGGTATTTTGTTCATGCTCAGGACAGTCTGACAGCATATATCTCAATATATTTAAAACCAAACTGCAGTGGGTGTGTTGCCACTGTTGCTGTTCAGTACAGATTAATCTATAACTGCCCGTTGCAAGCAGTTACGCATTAATCAGAATCTGTATTCCCACCCCTACTGACAATTTAGGTTCCATGCACCCACACTTTCCCTTGGTCTTTCAGCCCAATCCTTTTCCTCTGCAGGTTGGTGGCAACACTAAAGTTGGGTCAGAGAGCGGCTTGCAATGTCCAACGCCGTTGGGCAACTGTCCAACATCTTCACTGCTTACACGGTGCTCAAGTTAAGGCGAAAACCTTAAACATACAAATTCAACCATGTTCCAAAAAGCATGAAAATTGTAAAAGCATTAACTCCTCTCTTAAACCATAAGTTTTTTTATCCTATAATTTGCATCACAAATTCTTTAGCATTGCTCAGGTAGTCTAAACCTCAGCTAGTTTGTCCTTACAGACAATGTTTCTCTAAGAAAATCTTCACTGGTTCTGGCCAGGGTAAGTATGGCTTTGGGAAAGGCAACAGAATTCAAAGACCAGTGTTGTGCTTTGCAGAAATACAGCAAGTTGTTAAATCTATTTTCCAATCTAATATCAACCTATATTGCTTTTTTCAAGAGTGGCCAAGGTTTTTTTTGGGATGGGTTGTTTTTCTGACAGTGATCATATGGTTTGGAAATTAAGTAAATCTTAAATACCTGTAACATATGAATTGTCACCTCTGTTCATCCTGGTGTGGAACCCTCTCCTTTCCTCCCTGGCGATGCAGTAACATGAAAATCTTAATATATGTTTAGAACAAAGAAATGAGGAATATTCCATGAACTCTTGTCGACGCACCCCCTCCCCCCAAAGAAGACGAGGACACAATATATGGGTTTGAACGGCCGCACTCTTTATTATTTAGCCAAAAGGGGGAAGAGGTAACCCTCCCACTTCCCCCTTTGAACTGGGGTCCTATCAATCTCTTATTCCTAACTGTTAACCTTCCCAACAGGAGGTTCCCCTATTGTGCCAGGCGTTGTCCTGTTTGCCTGGTGCCATCCTCTACCGTCTTCGGGTTAAGCCCGAGGGGAATCCTCCTGTGCCCTATCTTAACCAACTTTTCCAACTTACACCCTACCCCTACTACCGGTTTAACCGGGCCAGGGCGGGTTGTTCGCACCTATCCCCTCGCCCACCGAGGCGGGGGGTTTAAACAACAAGGATGAGGACACCGTAACCTCCTGTTTGGTGCATGGTCCGCCCAGCAGGCTCGGCCGCTCGTCTCTCACCCTTGGGCTGGCCATGCAGTGGGCCGCACTGAGCGGCTATGTCTGGCCAATACCCATCTCTTAAGGAGATGTTGCTACCCTATGCTATCCTAACCGTTTCAACTTTTAACCGTTGGCCTGAACTCAGCCTACCGCCAAGAGTGCGACATTTCGCCTAGCACCGGCAAATTTGCCTCCTCATCTTCTCTTACATTAGGTATATCACTCCGGGAAAGGCGAAAAACCCCTCGCCGTTAAGCCAATTTGGTTCAGGGAAAATTCCTTTCCGGTCCTAACTCGCAACCAGTATTTACTCGGAGTGCTGTCCTTGAGAGGGATGGGTGGGTGGGTGCACGTCCTTCTCCCCGCTCCTGCCTGGCCGAATGAGGCGATTGAGCGGGGAGTTCTAAGATGGCGCCCGGGACTTCCGCTCTCGCGAGAGTCCCGGGTGCGCTCCTCACGTGGTTGCCGGGGGCAACCAGGCCTATTCTGCCCCCCCATCCTACTGCGGCCGCTCCTTCCTCGCCTCCCTTGGCTGGAGGGAGAAAAGGGGGCGCCGCCAAACCCCCGCCGCTGTAATCGCGGAGGGGACTTGTCCTAAGAAAATAATTATATTAGGAACATACCTGCATATCCAGCCCCTGTACATCTGAAGGGATAGGAATCCAGCATTTTTTTAAAAAAGGCTACAATAAACTACCTCAACACAAAGAGGAAAAATAATAATTAATGGCAATATGCGTGCATACTTTAATAGCTCAGTGCATAAGCTCATCTTCCCTTTCAATCCCATTCCAGGTCCTTTCTTTCCTTTTCTTTCACCTCCCTGCCTGTTATCGTTATGCAATTTTCTTCTGTCTCTCTCTTCTGGTCCCCTCTTAACTCACTATCACTCTTCTATCCACTTATTTTTTTCCCCCTGGTCAGTCCCATCTCTCACTTTTTCACACTCTGTTTCATTCTTCTTCCTTCTCCTTTCTTTGTATTTTTCACTTTCATTTTCCCCATGGCCAACCTGTTTCTCTCAAACCACTAGGCTATTGCTGTGCTGTTACTCCCTGTCTTTTATTCACACTGGATGACTGCAATACTTGCCTTTCCTTTGTTAATCTTTGGTTTCCTTTCTTACCTGTTTCTCTCTTTCTCCCCTCTTTCCTCCTTTCAAGTTATGTCCTTTTCCTTTTCCTCTCTCCTTCCCCACCCACCCCTGGTCCAGTCTCCCCCAACCCCCTCACACTAGGAGAGAGTAAAGAAAGGCGATAGTTGCTACCAATGTCTTTTCTTCTCTATATTTTTCATTGTAAACTGAAGGGACCTTTCTGTTCCTTTCTCACCTGAAAGATAAAGTGAGTGAAGGAACAAATCAAAAGGTCAGTCCTGTTGCTTAATGCAATAGTTATGCTTGGTTATGACAGTGAAGAGGGGAATAGAAAAGACAAATGTTCTGGAGTATTCCCTAGGTTAGGAGTAGGGAACCTTCAGTCAATGGGCCAAATCCAGCTTGCAGCTGCTTTTTTACTTGACCCCCTTCCAGCTCCTGGAGTCGAACTTAACAATGGCTCCACTCCCTCTGATCGAGCACTGAAAGAGTGAGCTCAGAAAAAAGGCAGTGGAGATGAGGGCATGCATTCAAAGATCATTATAGCATAGATCCATTTTTATTTTTTTTGGCCATCCCAACTCTCCCACCCCCAATCTCTATTGAGCCTGCAGAGATTGTACTAATTTTCAAAGTAGCCCACAGGAGGGAAAAATTCACTACACCTGCATGACAACACACACAAAATTATAACAAGCAGAGGCACAATACCACAACTTATACCCTTAGATTTAGGGCGTTTTTACACACACACTTTTTTCACCTAGACTTAAAAGTCCAAGATCTGCAAACACATGGAGAATTTAGACACTCCCCCCCCTCCCCTCCCCAAAACTGGATGTCACCCAGGTACCATTGCAAACAGCGGTGACGGTGGCTGCCTCATGTTTTGAGAAGTGGACTTGGTAAGTGTTCTAATATTTGGGGACTTACCAAGTTCGCTTCTCAAAACATGCAAGAGTTGCCAGTGCTGCTGTTTGCAATGGTGCCCAGGTGTCTTCCAGTCAGAGAGGAGAAGCGTCTAAACTCCCCATGTGGGAGTTTTCAGAACCTGGACTCTTAAGTTCTGGTGAAAAAAGTGTGTGTGTAAATACGCCCTTAGAATATATGGGACACCCCCCCTAGCCCTAAGCATGTGTGTGTGTGAGTTTGTGGCCTCCCTCCCCCGAACAGGGTGCCGGGCAGGGATGGGGCAAAGGGTTCCTTTGCCCTCCCCGCCTGCCTATTGGGCGACGGCACTGGTAGACCAATAGAGAGGAGAGGAGGGGCACCTGGGGTGGGGGGCGTAGACAGGTATATTTACCTGTGGCAGCCAGGTGCCTCATCCTCTCTTCAATCCCAAGGCCGCTCGCAGGGGTTTTTTGCCCAGCGGTTCCTTTGGCTGTTTTCGCGAGCGGTGGTTTTCTCGCAGGAGGATCTTTGCTGGTCAGGGGAACCCGGGTGACTCCTCCATTGATCCCCACCTTTTCTGATGGGGGGAAATTCCCATGAGGAGCACCGCCGCTGCCATGCAGAGCGGACGGCACTCAATTTACATTGAAATGTCCCGGTAGGGGCTGGCAGAGGGGAATCCCCACATGGAGCGCCGCTGCGGCCAGGCACAGCGGCGTTGCTCAGTTTAAAGTTAAAGGTCCCAGTAGGGGCTGGTGGGGGGGAATTCCCATGTGGAGTGCTGCCGCAGCCAGGCACAGCGGCGGCAATCAGTTTAAAGTTAAAGGTCCCGGTAGGGGCTGGTGGGGGAAAATTCCCACGTGGAGTGTTGCCGTGGCCAGGCAGAGTGGCGGTGCTCAGTTTAAAGTGAAAGGCCCAGTAGGGTCTGATGGGGGGGGAGGAGGAATCCCCTCGTGGAGCACCACCACTGCCGGTTAGAGCAGCGGCGCTCAGTTAATCATTTAAAGCCCAGGTAGGGATGGTGGGGAGGAATCCTCATGTGGAGCACTGCCATGACCAGGCACAGCGGCGGCTCTCAATTTAAAGTAAAAGGCCCCAGTAGGGGCTGGTGGTGCGGGAATCCCCACGTGGAGCACCGCCGCAGTCAGGCAGAGCAGCAGTGCTCAATTTAACTTTGAAGGCCTCGGTAGGGGCTGTTGGGGGGGGCGGAATCCCTATGTGGAGCGCCGCCGCCAGGCAGAGTTAAATTTAAAACCCCAGGTGCTTTGAGGCCTCAGTCCCCGCGCAGAGCGCCGCCACCCAGCAGCGTTCAGGTTAACTTTAAGGGCCCCGGTAGGGGCTGTTGGGGGTGAGGAATCCCCACGTTGAGGGATCAAGGCTTGAGGGGGTGGCATAAACCCCCTGGGAAGGGGATCTTTAGCCCTCAACCAGGGCCGACCTGCAGGAGCCTTGTTCATGCCTCAGGTTGTTTTGCTTGTCCACCCTGGTGGGAGGGGATCGGGTTTGCACCACTTGGGGGCGCGCGTGCAGTAATGCAACAACGTACTCACCTTCCTGCCCATTAACCGTGGCTCTTCTTTGTTTCTCAGTACAAGTTGCAGGGTCGTCATGGCGCCTGCTAAGAGCACTCGGGGTGGCAAGGGTGCCCAGGCTGGCCAGGTCACTAGGGCCCAGGCTGGCCGGGTTACTAGGGCCTCTTCCCCCTTGGGGGAAGGGGAGTGTCCCCAGGCAGGTGTTCGTGCCACCGCAGAGGTGATAAGGGGCCAAGGGCAGCAAGACAACACTCCCCAGTACACTGTGCAAGATGTCACGCAGATGATTGCCATCACGCTACAGACGGTTCAGGCTCAGAACGCGGGACAATTGGTAGGGGGCCCTCCTTCCCCAAAGTGGCAGCGGAATCAGAAGGGGACCCAGCCTGCTGGAAGCAGGTCGGGTGGTCTCGAGGCAATCGCACATCACGGGGAGAGCCAGGGGGAATTACCCAAGGTGAACACCTAAAGCTCGGCAGGAGGGACCCGAGCAGCCTCCACAGACTCACCTCAGACAACTGGGACGACAGCTGTGCCCATTAGCCAAGGTGAGTTTTTGGACGCCCTCCCCTGAACAGGATGCCGAGCAGGGATGGGGCAAAGGGTTCCTTTGCCCCCCTGCCTGCCTATTGGGCGATGGCACCAGTAGGCCAATAGGGAGGAGAGGAGGGGCACCTGGGGTCGGGGGCGTAGACAGGTATATTTACCTGTGGCAGCCAGGTGCCTCTTCCTCTCTTCAATCCCGGGGCCGCTCGCAGGGGTTTTCCCTCCCAACCCTTTCCCTTTTCAATGTCTTTTACCAACGACAGTGGTTGTATTGCTCTCCTCTGAGTATTTCGTCAACGGCTGTGAGCTGAAGCTGGTTGCTGTTTTCAGGGTCGAGGAGGAATTTTCCCGCCGGCCTAATTGGCTCAGAAGGCTGTCGGGTTTTTCGCCTCCTCTGCAGTCATTATGTTAAGTTGAAATTTACTGATTCTCACTTCTTCGATGTCTTGTCGCAACTGTAGCAGTTAGCAGGGTAGAAACTGTGCTGTGGTAAGACTCCCTATGAGCTGAGGGGTCGCACTTGTACCCGTTACCACTCAGGGAGCGAGGGGGGTCTTAAGTCCCAGCCCAAACTCGGAATGACTGGTTAGGGGCTGCTAACCTACCCTGACCCAAGGGGAGGGTGAATTCAAAGGGTCGATTCACCTGGGCAGGGAGGGTGAGATTTAGCTCAAACCCCCTGGTCTGCTTTAGGTAGCATGGTTCCTCCCCGCTATTATGCACACAGGTTCTTTACTATGGTTGTCTATTTTTATAAGTGTAAGTTATATTGTAATAAAATTGCGGCCAAGGCCTTTTACCCCAGAGCATGTCTCTGTCTGTTCATGTGGGTGATGCGGGCACAACTAGTAATACTGTAAGTCATAAAATCAGGAGAATTTGGTACTCACTATATGGTCCTCACACATACATAAGGCTGCTGCTTCCTGTTATCATTCATACAGTGTGTGAACACAGCATAATGAAAACATTTAAGGTGCCTAGAGGATATTTTTGAAGTACAAGACAATAGGTAAAAGTATTCAGTTCATTAAACATAAAAATGACAATCTCTTCTTAACGTGTATAACATTGCCATTGCTTCAGATTCCTACCTGCCAGCATGCATCATTTCAGGTTCCCAGAGGACGTATTAAAATCTGATATTTTCTTATATAAAAACCGTTTAACTGGAGTCTTATGTAGAAAATAGTGTAGTGGATTGGCTTGCCGATCTTCCAGCTGTTTTGCAGTAACTTATTGTGTCAGCGTACTTAAAATGACTTCTTGCAATGGGACTGAGTGATATGCAATTTTCTAGTTCTGTGAATAAGACTTAATAGCTATCACAATCAGCTGGAAAGTGTGTTATCCGTCTGTTCCATGGCAGCAGCTTTCAAGATTATAAAATTAAAGGAAAAATATGATAAATAAAGACTAAAGAGGGAGACTATCTGATAAGTAAGAAGACACACAAAATTATAATGAGCAGAGGCACAATACCACAACTTATCCCCTTAGAATATAACTAGTGTTGGGTGAGTAGTGAAGCAACAATTTTAGCAGCATGTATTGATTTAACAATTGCAGCAAAAACCATGGATACTCAGATTATTTTTTGTATGTAAGATATTATTCACATAAGTCTCTTGTTGGGAGTTTTGCTTGAGGAGAGCTGCAAAAACTGGAGATATTTTGGTATCAGAAATTGTTCCATGTCAGGGTTCACTGCCACATCAATAACCTCATCATAAAAAAAAATCACACCACTGTCTGAATTTTGTTTTGTATAGTATTGTTGTGCATAGCAACTGCACTTATTCTGACTCAAAGATCAACTAAAACCTTAATTTCTTATTCGTTTACTTTGTGCATTGTTTTTATCCAGATTGCATGTGTCAGGCGTGAGGAACTTTTTCCCTCCCACGGCCAACTAGAAAAATAGTACGAGCTTCACAGGCAAATAGGAATCAAGGGGAAGGCACTTAACGAATGTGGTCAGCATGAGGGAAGGAAGAGAAGGGAAGGTGGATGCATCCGCTATCACCAAGTGCTGGCCTTCATCTCATCTGCCTTCCCACCCAAGGAGTGCTTAAGAGTAGGGACTGGATCCACGGACCAGAATCGAGAATTGGAAAGGGACCAGATTAAAAAAAACAACAGAATTTGACTGTTGGGCTAGAGGCTCACCACCACTTTCCTATGAGAAATTTTGAGCTCCCAAGAGAAAAAGTCAACTCTACCTTAGGCAGGATCACAATAATTACCTTTCTACTACTGTTGGACACTTGACTGCTACACTTGGACACTTGGTGCCAGTGTGGTGTAATGGCTAAATGTACAGTACTTGGACCAGACAATAGGGGTCCCCAGTTCTAGGCTGTTTTCACATGGACTGCGGCGCCTCCACAGTCCATGGGGGATGGGTGAAGGCGGTGGCGGATGGGCGGTGCATGGGTGATCTGTCCCATGGACGCCCACTCACCTCCACTCATCTCCACACACAGAGCATCCACCATTGGCACCCGTTGCTCTGTACATGGGCGATGGGTGGAGATGGGGGGCACGCATGCACCCCCAACCACTCACCATGGTGATCCCACAGACACACACACTCCAACGCCCACTCACCCACACATGTGAGCAAGGGGGGGGAGAGGTGTCCATGGAAAAAGGGCCTTAGTCTCGCCTTACCTAGAAACTCACTGGGTGACCTTGGGCAAGTCATAATATTCTCTCAGCATAACGTACCTCACAGGGTCCTTGTGAGGATTAAAAGATGTGCTAAATCGTTATATGTAAAGAACCCTGAGTGCTATGGCAGGGGGGCACTGAATAAAAATAATGATTATGATGATGATGTTTATTACAGTTTTCTTCAGGGCAGCAACCTTTCGCTGTAGCCGAGGTGGGAGGAAGAGATATACGATAGCATGAGGCTTGAATTTATAAGACTAGGTGTAGCATTTTCCATTGTTTCAATGGACCATTGTTGCCATGGTAGTGTGATGCTTGGGTTGATACAGGTGGGTCTGGCTGGGACAGGCTATTGGTGTTGCTTGGCCCGAGAAATGTACTATGTCCCATTCTTCCAACCCCTGACATTGAACCAAAATGAAGTGGGAGTACAGCTGCAGCAACTCTGAATGAGCTTCTATTAATTTATTTATTTTATTTTATTTATTTTCATTATTTTTATCCTGCCTCTCCTGCCTAGACAGCTCAAGGTGGCTTACAAAAACATTTTAAATATACATAAAATACATAAAAGAGAAGCATAAGAATAAGAACAAGAAAATAAAAACCCCATCCTCCACACCCACCCTCACCCACCCCCTCACCAAAGGCCTGGCGGAACAGTCAGATCTTGCACCGTTGTCAAAATGAGGCAGGGTCCGGGACCACCCAAGCCTCCACTGAAAGGGAGTTCCACAGCCTATGTGCCATCACTGAGAATGCCCTCTCCATTATAGCCCCCCACACCACCTGGGGTACATCAAGAAGGGTACTCCTGGTGGACCACAGGGGTTGATCTAGAGCATGGAGAGTGAGTCGGTCTTGCAGATAGATGGGGCCCAGACTAGGGCTTTATAGGTAAGCACAAACACTTTGAATCGGGCCCAGAAGGCTATCGGCAGCCAGTCAAGCTGGACTGACACTACAAGCATCAAGAGGCCTGCCATTGGGTTTTAGAAAATATGCAGAGACAGCTTTTGGACTACAATACACTGACTTTGTGAGTTAATGCCCATAGTTTTTGATGAACATGAAATGGTGGCCAAATGGATAGAGCAATGAGCTTGGAGTTAAGAGATACAGGCTTATATTCTAGCTCAGCCACAGACTTGGGTAGTCTTGGGAAAACCACTATCTCTCAGTTTAGCAGTTTCACAGAACTGCTGTGAAAATTAGTGGGATGATGACTGTAAACTGTTTTACACACTGAAAGTGCTACATATATTAAGTAAGTGCTACAGCGCTTTAAGCGCTTTATATTAAGGATACAGCGCTGCCTTTCCTGATGACTCCTGCACCTTTCACTTAGGGCTGAAATGAATCAGCTTTTCCATCTTCATGGAGACAGAACAGTAAGTGCAGATCAGGCATGTCAAATGCACAGCACAGAATATTCACCAATCCATTCCAGTTGGGGGAAGAGGCCCCTCCTCTGCGTGGCACAATTTTGTGCATCTCCGTTGGAGAAAATGTCTTCTGCACATGCACAGAAAGTATTTTCATTCAGTGCGCATGCTCAAAATGGTGCCATGCTCAGGTAGGTGCCCTGTGCATGGCACTATTTTGGACATACTCAGTGGGAAAGAAGACCTTCTTTTCATGTGCAGAAGACCTTTAGTCAGCTGTGCTTTTCCAAAATGGCATCATGCCTGGGTGGAGGAACCAGAGCTTCTGATCTGGATCTCCAGCAGAATGCAGAGCAGGATATGGCTGGTTCGCTTTTTCCACCAGACTAAGATTGGAGCAGGAGATTCCACCTGATATGGAATCCAGTCAGAATCTCTGTTTCAGCTTTGCTATCACCAGAGTAACATAAGTGCTACGCTCGGTCAAACCAATTGGTTTTTCTAGCCCATCTTCAGAGAAGTGCACAATAGAGCATGATGGGGCAATCCATTTCCTGTTATTCATTCCCAGCCCAGACAGTTATTTATGGACCTATCTATCCTGTAAGAACTTACCCAGTCCGAACCCACTTATGCTATTGGCCGTTACAACATCCTCTGGAAGCAAGTCCCATAGGTTAATTGCCCCTGAGGGGGGGGGGGGGGAGTTCCTTCTATTTGTTTTAAATTTGCTGCCAGTTAATAATAAAACTGCCCCTAGTTCTATTGTTTTGTGTCCCCAAACACCAACTCACATATATTCCTTCATTCAAGGTTCTCATAATACTTTATAAATGCCATCCAATTAAACTTCACCACAACCTTGTGAATCTACGGGAGACCTGCCATCTGCTTCTGATGTGGGTTTCAGAAACGATTTAACATAGTGTGCTGGTGAGACTGTGAAGCCATTTATAGACAGGCAAATCTTATATTGCTGGGTAGATGTTACGTTTTATACTGAAGTAATGAGAAATCATCTGTAGCTCTCACAAGCCCCATCGCTGTTTCTATATGTTTGTTTTGTGAGTTTGTTTGTTTCTCCTTCTCTATGTTGCTAATCTTGCATAAAATTATCGGCCTGCCATAGTGGATAGAGAGCAATTATTTTCAGTCATAGACTGAAGCTAATTATAAATAAAATAACCATAATGAACGGCAATAAGTCTATGACCAAATAAAACCCAAGAGCAACCTTAAAGGGGGTCACAAAGAAAGCTAAACATACACCTCAATTCCGTATGTCAGCAAGCTTGTTTTTCTTCCAGTATTTCCCCGTTATATCTTCTGTAGATGGACACTCAAAAAGATAGTTTACCAATTCCTCCACTTTTGTCTGTCCACAAGGGCGGTACTAGGGATTGGCGAACAGATTATGGTTTGGGTTCGGCCATTCGGTTCGGCTGCGTTCGGTTCGTCTGTTCGGCCGTTCGGTTAGTTCGCCGGGTTTGGCCGTTCGGTTTGGCCGTTCGGTTCGGGTTTGGCCATTTGGGAAATGTTTTGTTATGGTTTTTTTTTTGTTTTTATATGGGCTTTTTGGTTTTTTATTTAGCTTATATCGTTTTTTGGTTTTTATTTGTTTTTTTTTTATATGGTTTTTTTAATTTAATTTTTTTATCTACTATTATATATGTCTATCTGCACGAAATCTAACTGCTATTAACTATTCTACATGCTATGAACTAAATGGATTATCTAATAAGTACTCAGGCCTACTCCTACAAACACTAAAACTAAATCACTAATGCTATCTCTATCACTAAGCTAACTCCTACATCTATCTATCTATCTGTCTGTCTGTCTGTCTGTCTGTCTGTCTAGGATGGGGGGAATCACAAACAACACAAGGTTTCAGTTTAAGGTTTAAGTTTAATTTCAGTACAAAACTGAAATGAAACTTAAAGCAATCTAATAATCCTACTCTAAATGAAAAAACAGGGGAAGTGAAGGGAATCTGGGATGGAATATATGGGAGAGGGAAAGGATTCAATGGAGGGGGAGGGAGGAAGGAAGATTGAACACAGGGAGGGGTAAAAACAAAAAATAGCCACTAAATCTATCTAAGCTAAGTTAAATAAATGAATGAGAATAAATGGGGGTAGATGGGTTGGATGGGTGAAATGGGAGGAGGATTGCAATGGAATGGGGAGCTGGGAAATGCTGGGAGAGGGAGCCTTCTGAAATGCCTGCTATTCAGGAACAGTGACTAGCTCAGAAGGTCTTGGGAAGGGAGGAGGCAAATAGTTTTGTTTCTTGCAAGCCTCTCCACCCCTGGTGTCTGGAAGTCTGCTCCTAAGCTGACTACCCCTCCCTGTTACGTTTGACCTTCCAGTGACCCTTTTTTTGCCACCTGAACTCACCCAAATGCGATCCAAACTGACCGAACTGTTTGGTCATTTCGACATTTGGAATTGAGTTCGATTCGGTCAGTTCGTGATCGGATTCAGGTTCGGGTTCGGGTTCGGTTGTCCGAACAGGTCGAGTTCAGTCCGAACTCCGAACTTCCGAACCGCGTTCACCCATCTCTAGGCAGTACCTTTCATTGTAAGAGATCTGGTTTATCCTCCCATCAACTGCAGCAGATGGCATCAACTGAAACCTAGCCAACGTCAAAGCCCTACGAATAGAAAAATTTGACAATGCTGCCAAATAATGCTCCATATGCTGGGAGGATTTAAATTTATCATAAAAAGCAGATATTTTATTTTCAGCTACGGCAGTTAAATCATTCTAAGTGTAAATATCCTGCACCTGGGTTTTCATCAGGTCTCTAACCCTAGGTAAAGTAAAACCCTCCATAAAAGATATAGGTAATCCAACTGACCTACACAGTGAGGTTAAACCCTGATACCAGGGTGAAACAAAACCCTCTTTGTGTTTTTCTTGCCAACAAAGTTTCGGGAGTCTCTTGTCTTGCATATATTTGAGACAAAAACATATTAAAACGAGTTCACATCTCCACGGGTAACATTCCTGTTTCCACTCTTAACATACAAATTGGAGTACACGAAGGGGCTCCTAGTACTGATTGAAGGAACTTCTTTTGAAATCGCTCCAACATGCCACACTGCCCAAAGCCACAAATCTCCACCCAATACAATGCCTGGGGGGCAGATTTATGATGCCACTTGCAAAGGCCAGTCTGTTACACTTCCCCTTATCCCATGGTCCATGGCAGGGGGAGTGTGTGGGGGTAGCCTCCATGGCTGCCGTAGTCACATTAGAAGCCACCCATTTGAATCACCTGTGTGGGTGCTCCTCAGCAGAGCCATGCTGCAGCTATGGACCCCTCCTACCATTGCCTTTTTAAAAAACGTCCATTGTAGCCCAACACAATATCATCTTGCTTATCTCAGGATTATCTGTTTCCCTCTCCATCCACATCTGCACAAATGATTCATATTCTTAGGCTTTTAAATAATTGCTTCCTTAATATCCAGATCAAAAATACAGTAATTTAATGGGTTAGCCTCTTGTTCTATATGGAACTGAATTGCACTCACAAATGCTATGTTTAACCAGAACTAAAAAAAAGAAAAGTCAGTTCACCATGTTGCCTACCCTTCTCACCTCACCAAGTTACCATGAAAGCTCCCCATTGGAATGCAAAGGATTCCCATTATATTTTCTAGCTGCATCACAAAGCCTCTGAAGGCTGTATTGGATCTCTTAAATCCCAGGAGACACACAGAAGTTACCGTGGAACAAACATCGGGTCCTGAAGATTAAATCTTGATTACCCTAAAGGAGAAAGTAGATATCCTTTCTAAGACAAAGGGTAATTTCTTTCATCATTCATGATTTGTGATTGAGGGTTTGTGCCCTCTTGGATTCTTTCGCTCTTTTTCCATCTTTGTCTCTGATGTACTTAATTTATCCCATATCTCCCTTCTGAGTCCGGAATATTAAGTATGCACGCTTTTACTGCCATAAGCACAAACCCAAGTGTGAAACTGGAACTGAAGACAGGGAAAATGTATTGTGATTATTAGATTCTCTTGTCAAATGGAAATGTTGTAAACAGGTGGGATCAGAGCAGTAGTACAGATAGTGATGCAATGAATTTTATCTGGTGAGTGCTTGGAAATCCAAAGGCAATGGTGGTCAGATAAAAGATGAAATAAAGTGACTAAGAATACCAAAGTTAATAGATAATGTGCTTCAGTGATACTTAGTTAGGTTTTTGTTGTTGTTGTTGTTCCTCTTTTGTTGTAAATACTTGCATAAAATGGTTTGTAGAATTTGATTGGCTGTGGTTTTCTTCAGTTGATGTTCTTTCTACTGTTGGTATGTATCACTTGTATGTTCTGTACCTGCAAAACCATATGAACCTGGACATTTCGGTTGCAATCCAACATGCAATACTAAACTGTGCCTATGCCGGGTGCAGTTAACTTACGCCAGTGCACATTTGTGCATGCGCGCCCCCGGAGCAGCAAGCTGCTTGGTACAATGGGCACCCCTGCCGATACAACACACACACCCCTGAGCCCACACACACCGCAGCCCGGGGGATGGAGCAGGAGTCAGGAGTGCTCCATCCCCTGGGCTGTGGGGTGTGTGGGCTCAAGGGTGTGTGTATCGTATCGGCAGGGGTACCTGTTGTGCCAAGCGGCTTGCTGTTGGGGGGGGCGCACATGTGCAATGTGCACCCACTGTCCGGCTAGGCAGTGCACCGGTGGGCTGTTTGCACCCTTCTGAAATAAGGAGTCTAATGGGTGATGCTCAATTTCTTCAGCCTACTACATCACAGATTGGCTCTCTTTTCCTGCTGCCTTTCCATCAGGATGATGGTGTTTGTGTAGCTAAAGGGGAAAAAAAATGAGTTGGAAGTCACCTTAAGACTTCAAGATGTGACTGTTGTTACACTCATAACTTATGAGTCATAAGTAGTGCTGATTCCTCTGTGTTGCTTTCTGGTAATAATGGAAAATTTCTTTCCTATCATGCTTATCCCTGGGCACTCCTAGTTGCTACAGACACCGCAATGCATCATTCCTAAACGTGGTTCTAACTGGTTCTAGTAACATTAACATATCAACAAAGGAGTGTTGTGGGGTGTGGGGCCAAAGAATACTAAATCTTATTTGTCCCCACACCCCGGAAGAAGACAAGCACACACGTTATATGGAATTTGAAGGCTGCAACCTTTATTCAAATTCAGTCAATTAAAATGGGAGAGGGCTACTCCCTCCAGGATCCAGTCAAAACAAGGTTAATACTGAAAACAGTGGCCTGATTTTCACTCAGTACCGCCTAAATCTACTGAACTGTCATAGGTCACTCTCACCCAGTTGCCACACTGGTTGAGAAGGCATAATATCCTTGTAATGACCTAAGGCAGGACTGCCCCTATCGTCGAGTAAATTGTGATACCCCCCTTCCTGGGCCTTGGGTAAAAACTGGCTGCCCTTACTCTTGCTTCCCCCCACAGCCCCATTATCTCTTAAGGAGATGTCTTCAATAACTGTTGTAAGCATAACAAACTCACTGGACCCCTGCAAAAGAAAGTGACAAAAGAATAACTAAAGTAGCCCAATCCGACTTCATATAATTTGCCAATTAATTGTTTGATGTAATGTGAGGAAGACAAAAAAACTCATTAGCCAATATGGTTTTGGTAGAAAAAGGTCCTTCCTTTCTCCCATAAAGGGCGACCAGCCTGAGCCCACAATGCCATATAATGGGATGGGTGGGTGCTTCCAGCTCGTACCAACTCCTGGGGCCAACTGCTGTTCTAGCCCCAGGAGTAAAAAATGGCACTTGCAGGTCTCGTGAGATGATACCTGCCTTCGCGACACAAAATTGGTTGCCCTGGCAACCCTGCTCGCCAACCTGCCCAGCCAGCAGCACAGTGCAGCCCCCCTGCTTCCTCCTTTCCTCTAGGACAAAGTCCCCCGCCCCTGATGGTGCTGCTTGTAGGAAGGCAGGCCTGAGGGCAAAGGCAAATTGCAAACATAAAAAAATTATAATCTGGGTATAATTAATGTGTGTGGAAGGGGGATTGCTAATGTACCATAACAACAAACCTCAGTTTATAAATGATGAGTTTTACCAATGTTGTTTAAATAATTCTCACAATAAAAGTGTAGTGGCGTAGCAATTTCTCCAGTCTTCGCTCATTAGTAAGGTACTATGTTTCTGACTCTTGAAGAATACTACATTTTCCCCATCACATAGCACCACACGATCTGAAAACAAGATCTGATTATGCTATGCTGTGAATCCTGCACACAAATCTGTACACAATTGTTTCATACTGAAGTCTAAATCTAGAGGGTTGCATACGGGCGCTCTGTGTGCCAGCTGTTTTAGCATGGCTCTCAAAGCCTAGATCCAGGATTAAAAAATGACTTACGCCAAAGTCCCATAGCGTATCAGTGGGGCTACCCCAGATAAAGTGGTTTGTGGATTGTGGTTTAAGAGAATTATTTTTTGTTTTCTCTTTCTCTTTTTCAGTTTAATTTTATAGACATAACGTAGTTTTGGTTCTTGTTTATCCAAATAGTGTCTGCTCTTAGGCCTCTTTCTCAAATTACCTGGGAGGAGGGGAAAATGTCTGCGAGGGCAATTGTGACTCTATCGTCATGGGAACTGGTGCACGTAGGAATCGTTATTCTGTTTTTTTCCCCCTCAAGAATACTTACGCATGTCTGGATGCCACAAAGTAGTTCTTAGAATCGTGGGTGTTCTCGTGGGAGAAAATCAGAATAGCACATTCCTACATGTATTAATTCTTGTGAGAATAGAGCCGCGATTGCCCTCATGGAACCTCCTCTCCCTCCGCCTGCCCCTCCCTCCCCCCCGGTAACATGAGAAAGCAGCCTTAGAGTCTTGATCTGGACAATGCTCCTGTCCATTAGCTGTGGAGAAGGAAGAAGATTCTTATCCCTGAGCAATGACCAAAGCAGTGGGGTTATGAAGAGGCTGTTTGACATTGTCCTACTAATAATTGGTTTTCAATGTTTTTTTTTTGATAAACACAATTAATCTCCTTCAGGGTGTAATGTTTTTTTTTTTTCCTAAGGTGAATGTGTTTTCACTTCTTGATTAATTGGTGTCATTACTGCTTAACTGCCCTGAATAAGCATCTATTTAAATACTACATATTAAAGTTCCAATATCTTTCCTTTTTTATAATCAAAGCTATTAACCCTTTGACTTACTGACCTCATGACACCATACTTGAAATTAGCACATTTCTTTAGGCTGACATTCACTAATACAGAAGTTGCTTTTGGAGACTACTGCCTATGGTTGCTGAAAAGTGAGGCTTTGTTGTTAAAGTAAGATGGATATCTATCTGTCCTAGAAAGTTAAGTGCCAGTCACCAAGCTTCTTATTTCCAGTGGTTGTTTGCAAACGTTCACGCCAACATTTACAAAAGGTCAAATAGGTGCAAGTAGCCAGGGCTCGCAGCCTTGGCAGAAGCAGCCAATAAAATAGTTCAGGGATGGGGCTTGCACAGCGGATTAACGGGGAACAGGCATTCTCTTGATTTTTTTTGTCACAGCCTGGCCTCTGGCTCTCTGTGTTGCCTCCGGAAGGCCATTGTCTCAGACAAGGACTCCACAGGCAGGCTGGTCCAGTCTAGGCTGCAATACCTGCCTTGTGCAAATGCCGTGCAACCATTTGGACTCCCATGTAAAAACACAAGCTTAGGTTTGTTCATGAGCAAGGAAGTAAGCCAGACTACTTGATATGGATGTTGCAGAGATTATGAATGTGTGTAGGGTTTAGGGGGGGTGCACAAGGATGTGGAGCAACAGGGCACACTGGGCTTTGTGAAAAGAGGGCTGGAAAAGCAATTGTTCAGAGAGATTGCATCCTACCGTGGTGACTTTGTATATAATGAACCATCTTGGAAAACTGTAATGGTCAGGGAGACTGAGAATGAGATCCATGAGTCAGGGACAAAAACTTTCTCCAGAGGCTTATATTTGAAACCAAACATCTACAAATGACCATTCCTAATTGGTCATTTTAAGCAAACCAATAACCTCTCTAATCAGTCATCAAAACAGTGTCAACATTTATCAATGTTGTTAAAAAGCCTTCTTAACAATTCAGCTACAAATCACACAACATAAAATATTGACTGTTGCAAAAGGCAACTCTGCCCATAGAGGAAAAGGGATTTGCAGGTTTGTTCTTTTGTATTGCAGTACCCTGAGGCCAGAGCTTCTGTCCGATAACTTTATTCCTGATACGCTATTATTATTCTTGTTGTTATTAGTTTGGCCAAACAGTTGTATTGGAAAGATGTTGGTGTGCGAGCCATGTGAGCAAGGAACAAACAGAACCTGTTCACATTATAAGACTTTTAAAAATAAAAGACCTTGTTTATAAATATAAGAACAGCAAATAGAGTACAATGCATGTCAAGCAAGCACTGCATTTTGTCGTCTAGGTCTCAGCAATGCATTGCCAAGACCCACCAAGCACTATTCAAGCAATGTGCAGCTCAATATTTATAGCATTCCCTGTCCTTCTCTTCAAGCTTGAAGAGAAGGACAGGGAATGCTATAAACAAATTGACCCAAGAGTGGTAATGTCCTTTTGAGCTGCACTAAAGGACAGTTATGCATATAAACTGTTGTGACTAATTTGTGCTTGAAATCAATACATTGTCTTCACCGTGAAGCATAGGGCATCAGAGCAATTGTCTGCAACCATGCAAAATAAATTTGAGATTATTTTTTCTTTTTCTAGTACAGTGAACCTTTCAGGAGCTAATGTCAATGCATCCAGGGTGGGGAAGTGCTTTTTCCCCCAGGGGTAAAATACATGAGAATTAAGCTGCTGTATTTAATTTTTGGATGATATAAATTTCTTCTAGGTTTTTTTTCCATTTCCTGTTTATTTCTCTTTTTTATATATATGACAGCAAGTTGTTACAAGCAACCGTGTCAATCTGTATAAGTTTCATTTTTAATCAAACAAAGAAAAGGCAGTAACTTTCCAGTCACTTATGCAGCAGACATTTTAATGTCTCCATATACAAATTGGTTAGCCTCTGGAAGAGTCATTCCTACTCAAGCAGACTCTAAGTGAAGTGTATTGCCAGTTCTTGCTGTGAAGACGGTGATATGTTATGCTTTCCTTAAAAGTCCAGACTTTTAAATTCATTGATTTATGTAATAAATCCTAGCTTTCATTTTGGAAAAGAGCTAGTTTCTATCTCTCATAGTTTATTTTTATTTTATTTTATTTACAAATTTCTTACCTACCCATCTTGCCACAGGCAGCTCTGGGCAGCACACAACATCAAATATATAAAAAAAATAAAACAACTTTAAAACAAAAACAAATGGAGGAATAAAAATCCCTAACCACCCCCCACCCTAACCCATTCCCCCCACCCTACCCATCCTCCCCCCAAAATGCCAGTCGGAACAGCCATGTCTTACAACAGCGTCAAAAAGAGGGAAGATCTGGGGCCAAACAGGCCTCCACTGGCAGGGAGTTCCACAGCTGTGGGGAGGCCACAGAGAAGGTCCTCTCCATCATGGCCCCCCAGCAGACTCGGGGGACCTCCAGAAGAGCAGGGACCAATCCACAACTCGAGGGGTGAGGTGATCCCGCAAATAGGTTGGGCTGATGCTATTTAGGGCTTTATAGGTGAACACGAACACCTTGAATCCGGCCCGGAAGTCTACAGGCAGCCAGTGCAGAGACCGAAGAACTGGTGTAATATGTTCCCGCCGCATTCTGCACCAGCTGCAGTCTCCGTACCATCACCAAAGGTAGCCCCACGTAGAGGACATTACAGTAGTCAAGCCTAGAGGTGATGAAGGCATGGATGACGGTGACCAGGTCAGCGTTGAAACATACGCCCGAAGCTGACGCACCAGATGTAATTGGCGGAAGGCACTCGAAAGCACAACCTCCACCTGAGCATCAAAGCGGAGTTGCGAGCCAAGGAGCACCCCCATACTCCATACCTGGGGAACCAGCAGAGGGCAGACCCCATCACCCCCGCTGCTTTACCCACCAACATCACCTCCATCTTGTCAGGATTCAGCTTCAGTCAGCTTGCCCTCATCCAATCCCCCACAGCTTCAAGGCACCCGGTAAGCACTGAGACTGCCGGGCCTGGGTCTGATGAAAAAGAGAGATAGAGCTGGGTGTCATCAGCATATTGATGACACCGCATGCTAAACCTCCTGACCACCTCGCCAAGTGACTGCATATACACATTGAACAGGAGATCGGACAAAACAGAACCCTGCAGGACTCAACACAAGAGGTCTCGGTGTGATTAAAAATAATCACCAGTTCCACTTGCTGAGTTCTTCTGGCCAGGAAGGAGTGGAACCAATCAAGAACTGTACCACCCACCCCTGCATGGTCCTGCAGGCGCGTCACCAACATCTCTTGATCAATGGTATCAAACACCGCCGACAGATCTAATAGAATCAACAGGGTCGAACAGCCCTGGTCTAATTCTCGGCAAAGATCGTCAACCAACATCACAAGTGCCATCTCGGTGCCATATCCCGGGCGAAACCCCAACTGCGTGGGATCAATAAAACCAATGTGATCCAGATGCTCCTACAAATACCAGGCCACCACCTGCTCAATAACCTTCCCTCAATAACCTTCCCTAAAAAGAGTCCAGATGATAACTGGCAATGGAATAAATGTCAAGTGATGGTTTCTTGAGAAGGGGTTGCACTACTGCCTCTTTAAGGCAGCCCGGCACACTGCACTCCCTAAGGGAGGCATTGACCACCCCCGTCAGCAATGGCTACATTGTCTCCCAGCAGGCCTTAACCAGCCAGGAAGGGCAAGGGTCCAGTTCACAACAAGTGACCCTGACAGCCCCAAGAACATCCTTTTCATTGGCAGGGGTCACCAACTGAAACTGATCCCACAAACAAGGACAAGGTGGGGCCTCCATAACCTCCAATTGCCCTACTGCAGAGAATGCAGCGTCAAAACCATGGTGAATCTGTGCAATTTTATCCCCAAAATAATCCACAAACAAGTCACAGCAGGCACTAGATGACACCACTCCAAGGTGGAGGGAGGCCGGACTGACCAGCCTGTGCACCACCCGAAACAGCTCCACTGGACGGGATTTAGAGGATGCTATAAGGGCAGCAAAGAACTCTTTCTTTGCTGTTTGCATAGCAATGGCATATGCTCATAAACTTGCTCTGTCCCACAACCTGTCGGCTTCAGGACGTGAACGATGTCACCGTCGCTCCAACCGCCTTCCCTCCTGCTTCAGCACCCATAGCCCCTCCTAAAACCAGAGAGGCCTACAGTGCTGCCACCTGGGAAGCAGATGCCTCAGAGATATCTAATCAATGGCCCCCATCAGCAAGACATTCCACAGCTCAACGAGGCCATCGATGGGACAGCTGTCCAGATCAGAGGGTATATCCCCCGAAGCCTCCCGTAACCACTCTGGTTCCATAATTCTACGGGGGTGGACCATTCAAATAGGTTCCATGCCCCTCCAGGGACAAATGTGCACCAGGAGAGGTGCCTGCAGGAGGTAATGGTCCATCCATGACAAGGACACAGCTGATACCTCCCCCACCAAAGGACTAGGGGTGTGCATGTAACTTTTTAAATTCATATTCAATTGTGATGACATTTTGGGTGCTTCTTCCTCCTATGGAGGGCATTATGTGTGCCAATTGTTGAAACAATTCGATAAAGGGAACAGATATTAGAAGCAATTGAATGTTGTGATTATAAGAAAAGCTCCATACACATTCATGACTACAACTTCTTTAGCTTCCATCTAATTTGCATGAAACCTGTGAATATTATGTCCCTCCAAAAACTGAACACACCTTCCAATTATCAGAAAGATTGGATGAGGTGTCCTGATGCTATAAGACATTAACCGAAAATACATTTCCAGCTGTACAATTTGTATATTCCATCTTGTTTACAAGCTATTTAGCAGGAATGTATCACATACCTTCCCTGACATCTCTGCCAAACTACAGGACAATTTGATAACGGGATCCAATTTTATAAGCAATTGAAGTTATCCCCTTGAAGACCATTATTCAGATAAATAGCAGGACATGCAATGCCAGTCAGAGGCAGGCACCTGGCATGGCAAGGGGAGAGAGGCCATAGGAGGGAGGATGTGGAGCTACCCAAAAGACTGACAGACACATTCACTGGCCAATTACTGCATGCTTCCAGCTCTACAGGACCAATTGGTAGTGGCTGCAATGCTGGCATAGGGGGAAGCCCTCAGGCAGACATAGAAGGGACATAACTGGAACTTTGAGGATCATATCCCAGAAATCAGGAGACATAGTTTACACATCCAGTCTGGCAAGTTATCATCACAATCTCATCCTGCAGCACTGTGACAGAGGACATAAGAGAATCTCTGTTGGATCTTTCCTAAGCAGATGCTTCTGACTTCCCAGTAACAAGTGGGGGAGAGATGTTGGGATGGTCACAGCACAGAATGAGGATATTTGGTTGACATTTCTGCTGGCCAATTGGCATCACAAACCAATCTTATACCACAGTGACATGTAAGAGAATCCATGGCATAGGTTCCTTCTCTGCATATGGGACCCGTTAGTACATCTTTCTTATATTTTGTAGAGATGATAGTGAATGTGTGATATAGATCCCTGCCAAATTTCATGTACATTGGTTGGACTACAAAGATGTTACAGTCAGACATACATTTATAAGTTAATTGCTTATACCACCAGGACCCTTTATTCAATCCTTCTGAAAGTTGGCAGAAATAGTAAATATGGGAAGGGGTATAAATGTGCCAACTTTCATCTACATTAAATGTGAGTCAAAGAAGATACACCTAAGAATGTATATGAAGATTTTTGCAAAATAAATTAATTCAACTAGTTCTAAAATTTGATTCCTTTATCCAATATTTTTTGCAGTTTGGTACACATAATGCCTTCTATTTGAGGTATAATCACTCCAAGTGTCAGTCAAATATAGTGAAAAACAAAAATGTTACAGTTGAAAATGTGATTTCCATTGTAACCAATGGAAAATGAAAGCAAAAACAAAAATGACAATTTGATATTTTTGAAAACGAAAACAACAAATTTAAATAAAGAAAATGAAAAAATAAAAACAAAAATGACATTGGCCCTTGGTGCACACCTCTACAATGAATCCCCTGCCTCATGGTCGGTGCAAAACACAAGGTCTAAGGTATGTGCCCCCTGGTGTGTTGGGCCGCTGACCCTCTGGGTCAACCTTCCCTGGCAAGAGAGCCATCATCCCAGGCAGGGATAAGACCCATCACCAAACAAACATTCTGGGAGCCGGGGCTGGGGATGGGGCAGGGGACTGCTCTGGCCACAGGCCACAGTTAGGTGGAGTGGGCCAACAGACATGATGGCCTGTTCTACCACAGTCCAGAGATGCCAATCCCAGACCGTGGCAGGGCTTAACACGGTATGTGCATTGGCCGGGAGCCCAGGTCACATCCCATGTTAGCCCTGCCACAGTCTGGGGTAACATATACCCCCACCCAGGGTGAATATCTGGCAGGACTGGAGCAGACGTGACACCCCAGCCCATGACACCCCGCTTACCCAAGCGTGGCCACAGGCCAGGGTGTCATGTCTGAAAATACCCTATAACTCCCAAAGACGTGGTATGTTAAATCTCATGATTTTGGGGGTGGGACGGAGTGGCTCGTGAATTTTGAACATTTGGGACTAGCAGTGCTGCATTTCCTGATTTTGGGCATACTTTATACATCTTCAGATGTAGCTTTTGTTTGCTGCTGCATAGGAGAGGATGGGTGTTAGTGTTACTGGATCCAAAACTTCATTTTCAGAATGAAATACAATTTGGGCATTACAACAGTTTGTGCAAAACATGGATCCAGGTACAGTCTTATTAATTGGGGTGTGCAATTTTTTTAAAAAATTCATAAAATGAACAAAGCCCTTTTTTAGCAATTAAAATACAAAAACAGTAGATAAGGGTAACAAAAACAGATGAAAACAATGGGTGATTTCAGACATTATGTGAACACGGTGAACCACGGTGAATACCCACCTGTGGTCACCGTGTCCCGTACATCTGTTCGCGGCGTGCCAGATGTTGGCCACGGTCAATCGCCACATGGGGTTCGTTTGAACCACGCTTCCCAGGCTAGCCGGGGGAAGGTCCCGGGAAGCCTGTTGTGCCGTTACGGGGTGACCCTGGCGGGGAACGAAGCCGGTGGTGCTGGTACGGGGCCAACAGCCCGCGTAATGTCTGAAAATACCCAATGAAAAAAGTGTCTGTTTTCATTATAAAAATAAAACTTGAAAAAACCCTGCACATATTAAGAATGGCTACCAGTGCCATTCTGCGAATGTCCATCCTTTCTCAAAATGGCACTGGTGCATTGGTGCCATTTTGGGAAAGGGATATGAACATATAGAATAGTCCAATGGCCCTTCTACGCATGCACAGTGATTTTAAAAACATTTTTATGATGTTTAATAAAAAATAAACAAAAAAACCCTGAAAGAATTAAAACTAACATTTTTGTTTATGAAAACCCTCATAAATAAATGTATTTATTTATTTATTTCTACACTTTATACCCCGTCCCTCATGAACACAGCTCGGGGTGGCTTCCAACAGTGTAAAATACATCAAAACAGATATGAAACAATTTAAAATAATCAGCAATTTAAAAGTTTAAAACAGGGCCCCGGGAATTAAAACAGTAACAGGTAGGGGGAGAAAAAACATAACCCTAACCCACCCTCCCCCTCACCCCAAAGGCCTGGGGTTTTTTTTGTAAATGAAAACAAAAACAAATGTGCCTACTGCACACCCCTGCATACTAAGGGTTCTGCTACCTGAAATCAGAGGGGTAGGGAGGCAGACAATCTGTAGCTGTTACTTGCACATAGCTGCTGTTTTGTATAGTTAAAAACCATTTCCGGTCAGTAGTAATCTGAGTGCCCATAGAAGCATTAGATCATTCAGACATCAACTCATGGCAGGAGGAGACTGTCAAGTAATTAGAGGTGTGCATCAGGGGCCCCTGTCATTTTTATTTTCATTTTTCATTTTTGATATTTAAATCTGTCATTTCATTTTCATAAATATCAAGTTTTCATTTTTGTTTTTGCTTTTGTTTTCGTTTTCCTTTGGTTTCAATGGAAAATACATTTTCAGATGTAATGAGTTTTTTTCTAATATATTTGGCTGATACTTGGAGTGATTATACCTCCAATGGAAGGCATTAAGTGTACCAAATTCCAAAAAGATAG
The DNA here is from genome assembly GCA_003113815.1 of Sphenodon punctatus. NCBI lineage: Eukaryota > Metazoa > Chordata > Lepidosauria > Sphenodontia > Sphenodontidae > Sphenodon > Sphenodon punctatus. Next base: position 4,031,613 of record QEPC01001394.1, read on the forward strand.
GATAAAGTGTACATGATATTTTGCAGGGCTGTATATCACACTTTCACGATCATCTTTGCCAAATATCAGAATTATGTTATAAAGGGTACAAATTGTATATGCCTCCACAGCATATGCAGTGAAGGAGCCTATGCCAGAAATTCTCTTACGTGTCACTGTGGTATAAGATCGGTTTGTGATGCTAATTGGCTAGCAGAAATGTCAACCAAATATCCTCATTCTTTGCTGTGACCATGCCAACATCTCTCCCCCAGCTGGAAGCATCTGTTTAGGAAATAGCCAATAGAGATTCTCTTATGTCCTCTGTCACAGTGCTGCAGGATGAGATTGTGATGATAATTGGCCAGACTGGATGTGTAAACTATGTCTCCTGATTTCTGGGATGCTATCCCCAAAGNGCGCAGAATCCGTCGCCGAGCCCGGAGCAGGGAGGGGAGGGGACTCGGTCTCGGGGAAGCACATGCGGGAAGACACGGCCCGGGGGGGTGATGCCGGTGTTGGGGAAGCACATGGGAAAAGACACCGGGGGGGGATGCCGGGAGCGTGAGCACACAGAGAGGCTGAGCCTCGGGAACATGGCCGTGGCCGGTAGCTGCGGAAGCGGAATGATCAACAGGGAATGACAGGGAATGATCAACAGGGCACAATTCCCTGTCAGTCTCCAGGTGTAGATCATCAACGAAGGCCACAAGTGCAGTCTCCATGCTATACCCCAGATAAAAACTTGATTGAAATAGGTCCAGGAATCCAAAAGCATTGAGATGAGCCTGAAGTTGCCAGGTAACTATCCGTTCAATAACCTTCCCTAAAAAGGAACAGTTGTGAGCCATTAGTCAGCTGTCCCATTCTCCACAACTGAAATGAAAGGATAGAGGAAATGGAGGGGGTGAGGGGCCAGCTCACACCCTCCTGTCCCCAGCTTCCCTAAAAAGGGAAGGGTAGAGTCAGGGTGATAGCTGGTTAGGGAGACAGAGTCCAAAGATGGTTTCTTAAGTAGGGGACGAACCAGTGCGTTTTAAGGGTGTCCAACAAACTAACCTCCCTAAGGTAGGCATTGACAACCCCAGCCAGCAAAGGTCCCAGTGTCTCCTTACCTCTATGATTTCATGTAGTAAGTCTTACCCTTAGTAAGTCTGTGGTTTGATCCATGTTTTGCACAACCTGGTGTAATTCCCAATGTGTCTCATTTAACTCTGACAATGAACAACAAAGTGATCAAACATCCTTTCAACATGTGATTACCACAGATTTACTGTTACATCTGGGAATCCCCAATGTACTTGTTTTCCATTGTTTGTTTCCCCTAGAGAACTGGGTCAATAATAGGGGTTTTCTTCTCCTTAAAAAAATGTTTCAACAGGGTGGTGGTTGTTCAGTGCCTGGCACTGTTGATCCATTATTAATTACAGACAGGTCCCTGTCCTTGAGGGACTTATAATCTAGGTGCTCCAGTTCCCAAAAACTGTAAATGTAATCTCCTTTGTATTGCATATATAGGTCAAATAAAGGAGACCACTTGCTAAAATGGGATCAGGAGGTGCTGGGTATGGAATCTTTTGACAAAACTGTGAGCCTTTATGGGGAAGGCATAGCTGATGCAAGTCAGCAGTGGTGCCAAAAGGATTATACCCTGCCCTGCTCCAGATTCACTCCTGTGCTCTGATGCTGAGTTGTTTGGCATATGATTTTGAGAGTTTCATGAGTGTCAGTCCCTTGTAGTGTACTGTATATCCAAGAAATTTTCAAGTTGCTCTTTTTGTTGGTTTTGTTCCTTCTAGTGAATTCCAGTCAGCGCTGAATGAAGTAAATAAAAATTGCCATCCTAAGATGTTCACATCTGTATTCAGAATTTTGACTGGAAAGAAAAATAGAAATCTATAACTTGGCATAGTCACTGAACAGTCTTTGTGAGGCATTCACCTAAAAAAAAGGGTAAAATTGTTCCTGCAGAAATGGGCTAAAATGTGTCTAATTTCATGCAAAACTCTAAATGATACCCACTATCTGTTTGCCATGGACACTAATAAATGTTCTTCTCACATTCCCTGCGAGACAGAAGTATTCTCCCACTTAGTAAATGTGGAGCTGAAAGAGATTTGTGGTTTGGGTTCAAGGTGTTAAACTTGCACACTTCCATTGAAGTGGGAACTGAATGCAGTTTGTTTACACCTTAGGCCAGAGCTTAACTTGTAAAAAAATGAATTGCTGAGACCCAAGCCTGCCCCACCTCCCACCCCCATTCCAGAGCTTGTCAGAACTCGTCACCAGATAGCAACCCACCCAGGAAAAGGCCAATATTGACTATCTGAGGGTTGGAAAGGAAAGTCAAAGAATACTCCTGGATGTTTTATTTGCATTTCATTAATGACAATCCTGTCCCACCCCTATGCTGGCCATCATTTAGATTTAATCACAAGAACTTGTGTTTTATATTCAGCTGTAGAGAAACAGGGAGATTTGCTGAATAACAGAATCTTTCCCTTGTGGTCAGAGTCACCTCATGCAGCCATATAAATCCTAAATCATCCATTGTAAAAACACATTCAGCAGCCAGAACTTGATATTCTTGTAACAATTCCCTTTTCTCTCCCATTCTATTCTGTTCTGAGGACATTTTCCATATTTTGGGTGAAATACAGCAGTCTTCCAGATTCTAGAATTACTATTTGAGGTAATTCTTAGATTACTGTCTGGATAAAGTGGCATTATCACAATCCGGCAGTGTTATAAACCTAGAGAGAGCAATACACACAGAACACACATGATCTTGGTGGGACTCAGAACCTAAATGTAACAACTCATATTTCATATCTATCAAATTGTCTACCAACATTGAGAATGCAGGGCTTCCATGTGATTTCCGTGCAGTTTGCGTGTGCACCATAGTCCCCATGATGCGGGTACGTGCGTATTGTGTGCAAGTTGTATGCGCACACTCCTCTGCAGGGTTTGGGATCAGTCCCACTAAACCTAATGAAGAGTCTGACTTGTCTGTAAAGGTAATATAGAGAACAACTAATACAAAAACAGATTGTAAGCCCAAACCTGACAAACAGGATGAGGGATAGGAGGGGAAAGGATTCATATGTAAACAAATGTAAATTGAGGGAAAGAGGTGGAAACCATGACCGACCAACCACAGCCTATGGAGGAGCGGAGAAACTAGAAGGTTTGGGAAAAGCCATCAAGAAGTTTTAAAGACAATGCTTGAGCCATTGAGGGAGGAGATTCTACCACCAACTTGGAGAGGAACAACAGATGGACTGAGGGGGAGAAACTAAAAAAAAATTAGAAAATGCACCCAGTCGAAAACAAGGTTGAGACAATACCTGTCTCTTATACACATCTTTTATCTAAATAATGGTCTTCAAGGGGACAACTTCAATTGCTTATAAAATTGGGTCCCTTTATCAAATTGTCCTGTAGTTTGGCAGAGATGGCAGGGAAGGTATGTGATACATTCCTACCAAATGTCTTGAAAACAGGATAGAATATAAAAATGTTAGAGCTGGAAATATATTTTCAAGTTAGTATCTTATACCATCTGTATTGATCCTAGGCTCCTTTTTCTGATGATTAAGATGCGCTCAGGGAATATCATGCAGGTGAGGTATGGGACCCAGAGATCCCTATCCAGGGTGATCCCGGTGGAACGTGGGATCTGCCAAGGTTGTCTCCTAGCACCGGCCCTGTTTAATTTATTTTTAAATAGGGTAGTCCCCTATATGAAGGAGGTGGATGCCAATGCTCCATTACTCCGGCAAAGACGGTTGCCGGTCATATTATATGCCGACAACACTGTTTTGTTATCTCAAACAAGGGTTGGGCTTAGGAGACTGCTCCACCACTTTGGTGAGTTTTGCCACTCAGAATTGCTTAGGATCAATTATGGAAAAACCAAGGTCCTAATATTGCTATCAAGAAAGAGGCGGGTTGTGTGTGCTTGGAATATCAAGGGGAAGGCCATAGATCAGGTTCACTCTTTAAATATCTGGGGGTTCTATTCCCTTCATCGCCCTCCTGGAAGGCTCATGTGGATTTGGTGAAAGTGCAGGCAAAAAAAGCGGCCGCGGTAAACTTGAAATTTTTCTTTGGCCAAGGGGGTAAATTGTTGGAACTGGCCCTAAAGTTATTTAAGGCCAAAATTATAACCCAAGCGTTATATGCTGCCCCTATTTGGGCATTAGACTGCTTGGAGAAGATGGAAATCATTCAAAACGGGGTTTTGGCGTCTTTGTTGGGTCTCCTGGGTGGTTCCCCCCAGGTGCTGTTACGAGCCGAAGCGGGGGTTTTGCCAGTTCGCGCGCTGATTTTACAGCTTCTTGCAAACTTCTGGGCTAAACTGGTGGCGTTGCCAGAAAAGGAAAATTCCTTGTTGGGTATGGCCCGGAAAGTTAGCCTATTAGATCCATGGCTCGCTGTGGCCGACTTTGAAGTTCATAACTGGGATTTTCTTGGGTGGTCCTCTACTCTGTGGGTCCTGATCTGTTCAAGAAAATGGTCCAGAAAAGAGTGAGGGATCAGACACTCCAAACTGAAAAGGCTCTTTTAGAGCGCCAGAGAGTTGCCCCCGAATATATTCCCCCCAATCCGGCCTTGCCCGGTCCTGGGTATTTATTTTCCTGGATGAATGCCACTAGGAGGGTGGCTTTCACCAGGTTACGATGTAACTCTTTTCCTTCTTCTTTCCTGGATGGGCGTTTTAAATGGATACCTAGAGAATTGAGAGTATGTATGTTATGTGATGGAGGGACCCCAGACTTGGTGGCCCATATTCTACTGAAGTGCCCTTTTTTTTGAAGGGCTAAGGTCCAGATACTTGGTGGATATTGGGACAGGGCCCAATAACATGCTACTGAAGAAGTTATTATGCCCTCGTGACACGGCTCTAACACGCCAAGTGTCTGAATTTGTTAGGAGGGCGTTAGTTTTGAGTCAGAACCTCCTTGAGAGATCAAGTTCCGGTGTGGTCAGGGCCGGATCTTGGGAAAATTAACGAACATATGTATAAGAAGGCTTTAAGTCAAGTACAGAGTTCAGGCGTGAGAGGAAATCAGAGGGCTGCTTATGCGCGGATTTATTCTGTAGCCTGCTGGGTATCTTTTGCCTTGGTATATTTTGGTTTAGTTAAGCTTTATTATGATTATTGTATTTTATTACTCACTGTCTATTATGTATTTTGTATTACTTTTGGTAGTCGGCCGATTATTATGTTACTGTGTTATTTTTGGCAATGACCTCGGTCACGCCTAATAAATAAATAAATAAATAAATAAATTTAAAAATATATCTTATACCATCAGGACCCTTTAGCCAATCTTTCTGAAATTTAGTGGGAGTGTTAAGCCTGTGGAGGGACATAATATTCACAGGTTTCATGCAAATTAGATGGAAGATAAAGAAGTTGTAGCCATGAATGTGTATGGGATTTTAAAAGCACAACATTCAATTGCTTCTAAAATCCGTTTCCTTTTAAAATTGGTACACCGTTGGTGGTACAATCTCCCCAGTTTTCATCAGAATTGAATAAGACTAAAAAATGTTATAGCCAGAGAAATACATTTTTCAGTTTTTTCCCTTTATTTCAAAAACAAAAAGTCATTTTTTTCTATTTTCATTATTATTATTTGTCATTTTTGTTGTTGCAATAACGATAATGAAAACAACCATTTTCATTATCGTTATTGTAATAACAAAAATGACATGCACACCCCTACAAGTAACCACTGGAATACGCAACAGCAGGTGCATCTGAAGGAGCAGCTATTGGATTGGAATATTTCAATGTGTCTTTATTTATTTATTTATTTATTTTATTTAAATGTATACCCTGCCCTTCTCCAAAGGCTCAGGGAAGTTTACAGATATAAAAACTCACACAAAATTGATAAGAATACAATACAGTAAAATCCCCTAAAAATCCATACTCCCCCCCGCCCCCAACTCCCACCCCACCCCATCTCCACTTGCCAAATGCTTTACCAAAAAGAAAAGTTTTGCACTGCCTCTGGAATATGCTCAGACTTGGACTCTGACAAACCTCTGGGGAAAGGGAGTTCCATAATACTGGGGCAGCAACCAAGAATGCCCTCTCTGTGGGCCCTTATTGTATTGACAATGTTGGCAGGAGTTACTCACAAGAGGGCACTACCGGCTGACCGTAGGGGTCACAGCGGAGCATGGAAGGAGAGGTGGTCTTTCAGATATGTGGGGAAGGGGACCCAACCCATATAGGGCTTTGAAGATCAATACCAGCACCTGGAATTGTGCCCAGAAAGCTATAGAAAGCCAATGCAGAGCACAGGTGTAAAGTGCTCACAGTGACCCAACCCAAAAGGAGCCAAGCTGCCGTATTCTGCATTAGCTGCAGCTTTCAAATAGTCACCAGGGGCAGCCTTATGTAGAGCACACTGCAGTAGTCTAGTCATTAGGTAATAACAGTATGGATGATGGTGGCCAGATTTGAATCAGAAAGGAAGGGCCTCAGCCTTCCCGCCAGATGGAGTTGGTGAAAAGCGCTCCAGGCCACCACCACAACCTGATAATCCAGGCGCAGCAGAGAGTCCAGAAGTACTCCAAGGTTGTGAACCTGAGTAACCAACCAGAGGGGTCCATACCCCCTCAATAATAGGAGTCCCAGTGCGCCTCAAGTCACAAGATTGGCCAGCCGTCATCACTTTAGTCTTGTCTGGATTCAGCTTTGATCGGCTCACCCTCATCCAATCCCCTGTGGCAGGCAGGCTCTGGAAAAGCACTGAGACTGTGGGACCTGAGTCAGATGAAAAAGAGAGGTACAGATGAAAAAGAGAGGTAGAGCTGGGTGTCAGCAGCATATTGATGGTACCTCACTTCAAACCTCTGGATGATCTTGCCCAGGGGAGACAGAAGGGAACCCTGTGGGACAACACAAGGGAGGTCCTGGGGGACAGCAAGCAATCTCCCATCACCACCCACTGGGACCTCCCCTGCAGAAAAAATGGAACCACTTAAGAGCAGTCCCACCCCCCCCCCACCAGGTCCCACAGACAGTTCAATGACACCTCATGATCAAACATATCAAAAGCCACTGAACATTCTAACATTATTATTTTTATTATTAACAAACATTTATATAGCGCCAGCAGTGTACCTGGCACTTTACAAAGTAATAAAATAGACATGGTCCCTGCCCCTAGGGCTTACAATCTGAGAGACAGGAGCTGGGGGAG
>QEPC01001394.1:4040807-4052107 GCA_003113815.1 Sphenodon punctatus
GGAACATGCCCGGTAGCCGCGGAAGCGCAGAATCCGTCGCCGAGCCCGGAGCAGGGAGGGGAGGGGACTCGGTCTCGGGGAAGCACATGCGGGAAGACACGGCCCGGGGGGGTGATGCCGGTGTTGGGGAAGCACATGGGAAAAGACACCGGGGGGGGATGCCGGGAGCGTGAGCACACAGAGAGGCTGAGCCTCGGGAACATGGCCGTGGCCGGTAGCTGCGGAAGCGGAATGATCAACAGGGAATGACAGGGAATGATCAACAGGGCACAATTCCCTGTCAGTCTCCAGGTGTAGATCATCAACGAAGGCCACAAGTGCAGTCTCCATGCTATACCCCAGATAAAAACTTGATTGAAATAGGTCCAGGAATCCAAAAGCATTGAGATGAGCCTGAAGTTGCCAGGTAACTATCCGTTCAATAACCTTCCCTAAAAAGGAACAGTTGTGAGCCATTAGTCAGCTGTCCCATTCTCCACAACTGAAATGAAAGGATAGAGGAAATGGAGGGGGTGAGGGGCCAGCTCACACCCTCCTGTCCCCAGCTTCCCTAAAAAGGGAAGGGTAGAGTCAGGGTGATAGCTGGTTAGGGAGACAGAGTCCAAAGATGGTTTCTTAAGTAGGGGACGAACCAGTGCGTTTTAAGGGTGTCCAACAAACTAACCTCCCTAAGGTAGGCATTGACAACCCCAGCCAGCAAAGGTCCCAGTGTCTCCTTACCTCTATGATTTCATGTAGTAAGTCTTACCCTTAGTAAGTCTGTGGTTTGATCCATGTTTTGCACAACCTGGTGTAATTCCCAATGTGTCTCATTTAACTCTGACAATGAACAACAAAGTGATCAAACATCCTTTCAACATGTGATTACCACAGATTTACTGTTACATCTGGGAATCCCCAATGTACTTGTTTTCCATTGTTTGTTTCCCCTAGAGAACTGGGTCAATAATAGGGGTTTTCTTCTCCTTAAAAAAATGTTTCAACAGGGTGGTGGTTGTTCAGTGCCTGGCACTGTTGATCCATTATTAATTACAGACAGGTCCCTGTCCTTGAGGGACTTATAATCTAGGTGCTCCAGTTCCCAAAAACTGTAAATGTAATCTCCTTTGTATTGCATATATAGGTCAAATAAAGGAGACCACTTGCTAAAATGGGATCAGGAGGTGCTGGGTATGGAATCTTTTGACAAAACTGTGAGCCTTTATGGGGAAGGCATAGCTGATGCAAGTCAGCAGTGGTGCCAAAAGGATTATACCCTGCCCTGCTCCAGATTCACTCCTGTGCTCTGATGCTGAGTTGTTTGGCATATGATTTTGAGAGTTTCATGAGTGTCAGTCCCTTGTAGTGTACTGTATATCCAAGAAATTTTCAAGTTGCTCTTTTTGTTGGTTTTGTTCCTTCTAGTGAATTCCAGTCAGCGCTGAATGAAGTAAATAAAAATTGCCATCCTAAGATGTTCACATCTGTATTCAGAATTTTGACTGGAAAGAAAAATAGAAATCTATAACTTGGCATAGTCACTGAACAGTCTTTGTGAGGCATTCACCTAAAAAAAAGGGTAAAATTGTTCCTGCAGAAATGGGCTAAAATGTGTCTAATTTCATGCAAAACTCTAAATGATACCCACTATCTGTTTGCCATGGACACTAATAAATGTTCTTCTCACATTCCCTGCGAGACAGAAGTATTCTCCCACTTAGTAAATGTGGAGCTGAAAGAGATTTGTGGTTTGGGTTCAAGGTGTTAAACTTGCACACTTCCATTGAAGTGGGAACTGAATGCAGTTTGTTTACACCTTAGGCCAGAGCTTAACTTGTAAAAAAATGAATTGCTGAGACCCAAGCCTGCCCCACCTCCCACCCCCATTCCAGAGCTTGTCAGAACTCGTCACCAGATAGCAACCCACCCAGGAAAAGGCCAATATTGACTATCTGAGGGTTGGAAAGGAAAGTCAAAGAATACTCCTGGATGTTTTATTTGCATTTCATTAATGACAATCCTGTCCCACCCCTATGCTGGCCATCATTTAGATTTAATCACAAGAACTTGTGTTTTATATTCAGCTGTAGAGAAACAGGGAGATTTGCTGAATAACAGAATCTTTCCCTTGTGGTCAGAGTCACCTCATGCAGCCATATAAATCCTAAATCATCCATTGTAAAAACACATTCAGCAGCCAGAACTTGATATTCTTGTAACAATTCCCTTTTCTCTCCCATTCTATTCTGTTCTGAGGACATTTTCCATATTTTGGGTGAAATACAGCAGTCTTCCAGATTCTAGAATTACTATTTGAGGTAATTCTTAGATTACTGTCTGGATAAAGTGGCATTATCACAATCCGGCAGTGTTATAAACCTAGAGAGAGCAATACACACAGAACACACATGATCTTGGTGGGACTCAGAACCTAAATGTAACAACTCATATTTCATATCTATCAAATTGTCTACCAACATTGAGAATGCAGGGCTTCCATGTGATTTCCGTGCAGTTTGCGTGTGCACCATAGTCCCCATGATGCGGGTACGTGCGTATTGTGTGCAAGTTGTATGCGCACACTCCTCTGCAGGGTTTGGGATCAGTCCCACTAAACCTAATGAAGAGTCTGACTTGTCTGTAAAGGTAATATAGAGAACAACTAATACAAAAACAGATTGTAAGCCCAAACCTGACAAACAGGATGAGGGATAGGAGGGGAAAGGATTCATATGTAAACAAATGTAAATTGAGGGAAAGAGGTGGAAACCATGACCGACCAACCACAGCCTATGGAGGAGCGGAGAAACTAGAAGGTTTGGGAAAAGCCATCAAGAAGTTTTAAAGACAATGCTTGAGCCATTGAGGGAGGAGATTCTACCACCAACTTGGAGAGGAACAACAGATGGACTGAGGGGGAGAAACTCCAAGAGGAAAGAGGACGGCCCAAGCCTAAACCAAGGTTGAGACAATACTGACTTTAAGCCATGAACTTGAATAGGGTAAGCATAATAACCAAAGGACATTAAAAGTGATGGTAGCATTGCATTATCTTTCTTTTATTTTACTTGCACTCTTGTCTGTAATCATTTCACTGTTCTTAAATTCAAATTTACACATAAAATCATATATAATTAAATCTGGAGTATTGGTGTGAGTGATCTTGGCAACTGGGGATTCACAGTGAAGGGGAATGTGTTCTTCTGAGCCTGTTCATAGAGTAATCCGAGAGCAAGGGTGACAAAAAGGTTGCTCCCAGCGGGTCTGGAGGGAACTGTCTGGGTGCGGAAAGTGAGGGAGCCAGGTCCCACAGGTGCACCCCAAACATTCATGACAGTTTAGTCCAGCCCCATCTGCCCCCAAGTATTTATCTGACCCCATGTTATCTCTTCAGTGAATCCGAGTAGAATTTGACCAAATGGGCTCCAACTTTTAAAAGTACAAGTAATCAGGGCAGCTTGAGTCCTCAGACAGCTAGCAATAAAACAACAATCAATAGGCTTTAGTTGTTAGTATCCAAGTTCTCTGCCTATGATCTATAACTTTCCCACTAATTAAGGTATTTGATATTTTCCAAATGCCCCTAGGACTACCAGAAATGAAAGCAGATTTTTTGTTTCTGTCAGCTTCTTCATATCATCTACAGAAGCTCTTCCCTTAGACAGCACACTTTCTAAATTAGCGTGAACACAGACTCTTCTCTCTAACAAATATCTATTTCTCTTTATGTGGCACCTGTAGAAGGATAAGTTGCTTTTCTTTGAAGTGTTTTATTATGACTAATAAAGGCTGTGGTTTTCCTGTTTGAAAATTGTTTTCTAAGGATAGAAATAAAATAGGCAAGGCAATTTGTATCTTGTCTCATGCCTCTTGGACCTCTGGGGATTGTTTTCCAGAATAAGAAATACATTGTTAAGCCAAAGGGAATATGCCTCCATTCTTCAGATGTTCTTGTCGTCTCTGATAAGTTCCTCATTTCTTTTTCCATATAACACTTCTGGCATGTAAGAAATTAAACTACATCATCTTTCCCCTTTAAATTCTGCTTAGCTGTATACATGTACACTGACAGGTGTGAGTATAACACATACAGTGGGTGCAGTTACACCAGGGCCTTCATGCCTGTAGAGCCCATGCGCAGGCTGAATGTATATGAACTCAGGAGTGAATTGCCCCAACAACAGGCCCATTCCCACCTAGTTAGCCCCTGTTTACACTGTCTTGCTTAGAGTCTAATTTTTTCCATCCTAATGCAGCCTTTATTTAGGCAAACACACATCCATGCCCTTCAGCTAGGACTTGTACTGACTATGGATTACAGGGTTTGACCCTCAATGAGAGTTTCCCATTTCTGAAGATAGTCTGCTTGCAATACCTTGCACTGACTCTCTTTTCTTAGGGCAACTAGTACAGGAATGATGACCTTATGTAGAGCTGCAACAGGTACTGAAATTAGTACCCGTGCATAATGCCTGCATTTTCAGGCACCTAACGGACTACCTGAGGACCAATCAGGTGCCCAATGCCTAAACATGCGAGCTTGGAATCTGACACGCCCCAGCCAAGAGCACTGCAGAGCCTGGCTCCACAGCACTCCAGCCGGGCTTGTAAGTTTCAAAGCCCAGCTGATGTATCCCTCCCCCCACTCCACCCCCCACTACAGCACCTCACCAGTGAGAGGCACTATAGGGGGAAACACAGCCTTTCAGAGTGACAGGACTCGGTCTGGGGCACTGAAGCTGGGCCAGCTCCCTGTCACTTTGAAAGGCTGGCCATCACTACCCCCCTCCCCCCCCACCCCTCACAGCTGTGCAAGCAGCCTTTCAAAGTGACAGGAGCTGGCCTGGTTGCAACTGAGCAGCCCGTTGGGTCCTGTTCAGACATCGATAGTGCCCAAATGGGACTGGGTTGATTTGAGTGCTCTTGATTCGTCAGGAGGATTTTGTACCCAAATCTTCAGGTGCCCAGTTGCAGCTTTACTGATGAATTTTGTCAGAAAGAATTCCGTTTTCCAGTGATTAGTATAGAGCCTCAGGAGTGGCTCTAGTTAAGGCAGCTGTATCACTGTGTTAAAATTGCAAATATTCTATTCCTTATAAAATCGGGATGATTTCTCCTATCACTATGAAATTGGTAGAGAGGATCGCTTGCGTGGGGGGTAGAATCTGTCCAAATGTCAGACAAATCAGATGAAAACTTGGAGGCAGAATGACATTTTCTCCCCTATATGATGTTTATGCTGATTGAGACTTTAGTTCTGGAAGCAATATTAAGAAATCTAGCAGTGCTAAAAAATTCAAGTGTGACCTGAATGGATTTCATATTTTTTCTTTAAAAAAATCTGTTGCATAGTTTTGAAGTTTTGAGGTGTCAATTTTGGCAAATGGGGAGGGTGAGAAAAGAGGCTTCACTGCCTGTTTCACTAATGTTCTATTGAATGTGAGGAGATGAGCTTTCGTGAGTGATACTGTTGTATGGATCTGAGTGATTTTTTTTGCAGGCAATTGAATGACCTTTTATTGCAGCCATTTGTTGCACCTTATTGTTGCATGCATGCCAGGAGAATTTATTGTACCCTGTTCTTGTACAGATGCTAGGGGAGTTTACAGCAACCTATTCTTGTATGGACGCCAAGCAAACTTCCCAGCAGCTGTTCCGGAAAGTGACAAGGAATGCTGATTAGAAACAACAGAGACAACAGGAATACCAACTCTCTCTGTCTTCTCTGAGTGAGAGAGCGAGAGAGAGAGAGACACCTGGAACCAAATTGGTCGAAAGGGGAAATCCAGTGGATGGCTTTTTGGCTCCCAATCAAACTTGTGTTGGTACTGTGGCAGCAGGGGGAATTCAGTGCATTCACAAAAAAAAAAAAAGCAGGGAAATTCTTAGATCAAAAACATTTGGTTTAAGAGACTAGTTTAATTCATACTCTAAAAAGCATGGGAATTGTAAGTTAAAGCTCCTGTCTTAACTTACATGCCATTGTAGGGATGGGAAGAGGTATTTATTTTATTTAATTTATTTAATTATATTAAAATTTATATGCTGTCCCATCCTGCCTCAGGCATCTCAGTAGATTCCTTTTCTCCTGTCTCTCCTTCAGAATATTCTCCCCCTCCCCCCACCCACCCCTCAGGTGATAGACAATGAGGTACAGGTTAGGTTATTCTGAGTGATGTTGGAACATTTGGATAGGGAAAGTGTGTTTGGGACTGGACAATGGACAAGGAGGGCTGCCTGCAGACACTGGGGCTATGGCAGACAGACCCTTGGCAATTCCCTGCATCCTATTTGGAAGAAGAGAAGTCAGACATCACCCTGAACTAGTCTGAAATGGAAAGCCACCATGGTAGCAGTTTCCGATGGAAAGAGTTCTTCCACAATGATAAGCACAGTGTGATAGAGATGTTAATTCTGCTACTTTTTTCTGCGATTTTCCACAGTTTCCACTGGCACTTTCCAATATGTGGTGTCAGTGAGAAAGTAGTGGAACAATGTTTCTTCTGATACTTTCTGAGGGGTAAGATGGGGCATTTTTAGACATACACTTTTTTCACTCAGCCTTAAAAGTCCGGGTTCTGCAAACTCCCACACGGAGAGTTTAGACGCTCCCCTCCCTGAACTGGAAGTCACTTGGGTGCCATTGCAAACATGCAGGAGTTGAAATGGCACCCCAGTGACGTCCAGTTAGGAGGGGAGGAGTGTCTAAAATCCCATGCGGGAGTTTGCAAAACTCTTAAGTTTATGTGGAAAAAGTGTGTGCCTAAAAATGCCCAGACACTAGGTGTGACAGACAGCCGCTTTATTGTCTAGGGTCAGGGTACTATATCCTGTATAACTTAACACCTCCACCCATAACTCCTCTCTAGCCTATGAAACTTGTTCTAATTTTCAAAGTGGGATGGGAGGTGGGGGAGAGAAAGGTTCCCCAACCCTGCCATGTTCTAGGGTAGCTTACGCGCTCTACGTTGGGCTTCCCTTGGTTCTGGTTCAGAGGCTGCAGCTGGTGCAGAATGTGGCGGCCCGTCTCCTTACAGGGACGAGGCGACGGGAGCATATTACACCTGTTCTCCGCACTCTGCACTGGCTGCCTATAGCATACTGAGCCAGATTCAAGGTGTTGGTGTTGATCCATAAAGCCCTATATGATCTGGACCCCTCATACCTTGGGGACTGCCTTGCCTTCCATGCCCCAGGGTGGCCCCTGCAGTCTTCCAGGGGTGCCTTCCTGGAGGTCCCCCGTGTTAAACGGGGGGCCACAATAGAGAGGGCGTTCTCGGTGGCTGGGAACTCCCTCCTGGAGGAAGATCACCTGGTCCTAGGTCTGATGGGCTTTCGCCGAGCCTGTAAGACCTGGCTGTTCATCCAGGCCTTTGGAGGGGAAGGTGGGAGGGTAGGGTAGGGCGGGGGGGGGGAACTTTTTGGGGTGGGGGGGTAGTTTTAATCACTTATATTGATGATGTTTTATGTATTTTATTATTGTTTTTATTGATGTGAGCCGCCCCGGGATGCTGTAGGCATGAGGGGGCGGCCAATAAATAAATAAATAGTGGTAATAGGGCTTTATCTTTTGCTTCCTTGGCAATTTTTTAAATGTTATTTTTTGACAATGATTTGCATGCTGTTGACCATAGGTTAATAGTTTCTATCTATGGCCCTTTTTACACAGGCAGCACCCACACATGAACACCCAGAAATCTGGGTTTTCATGCGTGGGTGTCGCCAGTGTAAATCCTGTGTGTGTGTGTGTATGTGTGTGTGCATGCACGCTCCCATGCAGACACATGCACACCAATATACACCCATCCCCCATGCACGGAGCAACCGGCAAAAACGGTGGTTTCTCCATGAGTGGGGGATGGGTGAGTGTACATGGATGTGTGCCAATCTACACCCTCCCTCCACCCACCACACACAGACCACGGCACATGCCTACACCCCACCCCCCATGCCACAGCCCATGTAAAAAGGGCCTGTATTCACAACAACAGGCAGCTTATTCAGTTTACAAAACTTTGACAGAAATTATATCCTATAAAAGTCAAGTGAGCATTAAAGGTTTGAGTCTCTATCTACAGCTGTCAGCCCATCTTTTTTGCTGTTGCTTGTGCTTCTGGTGTTTTTTTTCCCTCTGAGTGCTCCTTTTCCCTCTCAGAATTCTATTTCCACTTTAAACGAGCATGGCTGGGGGGGGCGGGTCCATGTCCACTGAATGGATCAGCCATCGAGTGCCCACGCACGTGGACAGAGTGGGGAGGGATTCAAATGGGCAGAGCTCATGGAGTCCATGGCCCCCACTCACCTGGCCTCCACCCACCTACCCACCCCTCCACTCACCAGCCCTGACCACAGTTCAAATTGATAGCCATTCCACCAGCCAGGATGACAACTGCCCAGCCTCCACAGTAACATGCAACTGTTATGGGTTGAGCAGGGCTTTGGCTTGGTGGGGTTTTCCCTCTAGCCTCCAGCCAGCCATCTACACCTGCGTGGATGATCCTGGCCCCAGCTCCCTGACTCTGCCAGCCATACCCCCATGGGTTCGGGCAACCGAGAGCTGCAGAGTGGTTAGCTCAATCCCTTGGGTATGGAAGAAGGATATAGTTTCTCTGACTGGACAGAGAGTCAGGCATCCCTGAAGGTCTAAGGGGCATTGGACCACACACACGCACCCTAATGTAGTAAAAGGACAAAACAGTTTATTCAAACAAAGTATAAGAACAAAGTCAATTGGTGAGAAAGGTCTGACAAAGACAAGGTTATGGCAAGCAAGGATAACCAACTAATGCAAAGGGCAAACCATGCAAGCTTCTAACTTCACTCAGTTCCCTTATCTGGCTCTCCCTAAGCTGAGTATACTCATGACCCCTTATCCCTGAGTCAAGTCACCTCCCCTGTTGTGGCCGATCTGCTTGGCTAGCAAGCTGAAGAAAGAAAGTGTCCTTTGTGGGGAAGGGATTTCATACCTTTTCCTAGCCTGGGGATGGAATCTGCTTGACAGTTCCCCATCTAGATCCTTCTAGTTACGGACAAGAATTTCCCGGCCTCCAGACCCCTTTTGGCAAAACAGAGCTGGCTAGGTACTTTTGCAGCTCCATTGAGAAGAGCTTAGGCGTAATTAGCATCCATTGTCCTATCCTGAGCTGCTCCTCAAGTTATAGTTTTCACGACCCCACAGGTGGGTTTCCTTCACCTATATGTGTCCTCCACCCCTACTCAAGAGTACAATGCCATGTGCCTTTTTAAGATACTGAGAATAAAATGATCCATTAAACAACTCATAGGCATTCAAAATTTAACACCCAAACATATCATGTCCACTCCCACCCCCTGTCTGATGAAAGACTCAAACAGTCTGGTGAAAGGCTCACAGCTCCATGTCCAGGGGTGGTTGCAGCAGAGGGGCCAGAAAGGCACAGTCCAAGGGTAAAGTCAAGCAGGCAGAGTCTCCCACACACAGGAACATGGGAGATGGAGGAGGGGGACACAGTCACCAAGCGTTGTTACAAAGCCGGATCACAGCAGCAGTGGATCTGGAGGTGGGAACCCTCCGCATACACTGGCCATGCAAACATCCCTCTCCGGGACCCTCATGCCCGCATATGTCAATCCATCAAGAAGTTCGGGTCACTGTGATCCCTGCTGCCCAGAACAAGCTGAACATCTGCCTGGGTCCAGATCTCATGGGACCGTGTCTATTTTATTACTTTGTAAAGTGCCAGGTACACTACTGGCGCTATATAAATGTTTGTTAATAATAATAATAATCTCCGCTGCACTAGGCTCAAAGGTCAGGTAGGGACCACCAGCTGGGGCCGTGAGCAGCCACAGCTCATGCATGCGATCCTGGCACTCATTCCACTGTCTCCAGGGGAAACAGACATGGACAGCACATTAGGCAATAACAGGAATGGGGAAACAAGATTCTGCACCACAGTAGCAATGGTTGCCTGCCCCGGGCTCAGCACCATCTGAGACAGCTCATGCAGGTGCTGGCAAATCTCCAGTAGGACCTGCTGGTTCTGGCTCCGCTCCTGCTCCACGTGTATCTCACACACTGTACAGGGAGTGAGATGGGGCAGTCGAGGAACCTGTCCCGTTTCTCATGGAACCGCTCTGTGTGCCTGGCACGGCTGGACAGGAGGTTGCTATTGTGGAACATCTTGTATCCACTCCTCCAGTCCTTTGCCTGCTGCCAGCACTGGCACATGTTCGTATTGTACTCCAGATGTGCCATCCCCTTGGAGATGTCTTGCTATACCAATTCATTTTGGTAGCATTTCACAGGTTTCTCCTGTGTTTTGGTCTCCCCGCCCCCTGGCAGATGATGACACTGGTCTCTTCCTGAGCCCAGGTGCAGGGCACAGGGACTCTTTCGTGCCTTGGGTGTAGGGCCTGTTGGGAGTGTAGCCCATGAGGGGGGATGGTCTCCCAGTCAGGATGTGGCCAGGATGGGGTGAGGGGCTGACTGGTTCGCGAGCAGCCACTGTACTGCTCTGGCCATTGAAACACTGTTTCTCTGTTGTGCTGGTGGACCTGTCCCCTGGGTGGATATGCAGCCTGGTTCACATGTAGGGGATGTAGGGCCCTCGCCACACACAGATTTTTCTGCCCCCGCATGGAGCATCACAACTTTTTTTTCTGCTGCTCCGTGAGTGGCCATGGGTTGGTGGTGCATGGGTCACAGGAGGGTGCACACCATACACAATAGGGATGGGCGAACAGATCGCGGTTCGGGTTCAGCCGTTCGGTTCGGCTGTGTTCGTTTCTTCCGTTTGTTTCGTCCCCGTTCAGTTCGGCCGTTCAGTTTGCCCGTTCGGTTAGTTCGCCAAGTTCAGGTTCGGCTGTTCGACTCGGTCGTCCAAACAGGCCATTCGGTTAGGCTGTTTGGCCGTTCGGGAAATGTTGTTATGGGTGTTTTTTTGTTTTTATATGTTTTTGGGGGTTTTTATTGGGTTTTATATGGTTTTCTTCTGTTTTTTATTTGGTTTTTTTGGTTTTATATGGGTTTTTAAATTATTTTTTAATCTAATATTATATATATCTATCTACACTAAATCTAACTGCTATTAACTATTTTAAATGCTATGAACTAAAACTAAATCACTAACGCTATCTCTATCACTAAGCTAACTCCTACAACTCTCTACTATCTATCTATCTACTATCTATGCCCATCCCTAATACACAAACAGCACCTTGAGATGTGTGTTTGGATGCGTGTGGGATGGGTGAACCTGCGTGGTAACATCTTGTCTAAAACCAGCCTATGTCATGCCTACGTCACAGGAACCCTTGGCCAAAATACATTATACTGCTTG
>QEPC01001394.1:4067081-4153352 GCA_003113815.1 Sphenodon punctatus
AATGGGTTGGATGGGTGAAATAGGAGGAGGATGGCAATGGATTAGGAATAGGAAGGAACAAAAACTGCTGGGAGAGAGGGAGCCTTCTTAAACGTCTGCTGTTTAGGAACAGTGACTAGCTCAGAAGGTGTTGGGAAGGGGGGAGGCAATCAGTTTTTTTTCTTGCTGCGCCCGCCTCACCACAAGCCTCATTGGCTCCATGCAGCCTAGCCCAAGGCCAATTGCAGACTGCGAAGCCAGTGGGTTGAGGTGAAAAGGGATGGTGATTGGGCAGGCTGGCTGCTACTCCATGCCTCTCCACCCATGGTGCCTGGAAGTCTGCTCCTCAGCTGACTCCACCTCCCTGTCACGTTTTGCCTTCCAGTGACACGTTTTTGCCACCCGAACTCACCCAAACGTGATCCAAACTGTTCGGTCATTTCGACGTTCTGAATTGAGTTTGGTTCGGTCAGTTCGTGGTCGGATTCGGATTCGGTCATCCGAACAGGCCGAGTTCGGGCCAAACTCTGAACTTCCGAACCACGTTCGCTCATCCCTACTGGATCTGGGCTCAGTGGAGAGCAAGTCAGGAGGCTTGCCCAGAGAACTTGGGGCTGGAGCAGTGGTGAAGAGCTCGTCCAAAGCTGCAGTAAGGAGATCCTACCAGGGAGACAATGGAAACTGGTGGTGCCATGTTGAAGGAGAATGACTACGGCTGAAATAAGAATTTTTTTTCTTGCAAAAATATTGCAAGAATTGAGAATTGTCACTGAGAACTTGGTACAACCTCAAATCAAAATTTGCTTATGTCTTTCACCAAATTAGTACAATCTGAATAACAGACCAAGTTCTCTGTCAACAATTTTTTCTTGAAATACCACTTACCATTTACCATTAGCTGCAATTTACCCTTTACCGTATACCGATTTACCGTGTACCGCTTACCATGTACATGCTCATCCCGGTAATGTGCATGCACCAAATGAAAAGTGCACTTTGTGCATGTATATTACCGGGATGAACTCAGTACACAGTAAATTGGTATATGGTAAACTTTAAACTGAACTAAACAGTATTTCTAGAAAAATTTCTTTACAGAGAAATGCCGCGAATCTGCATTTTTCTCAGTTATCGTTTCTCACTTAAAACTTGTCAAGAACTGATTCTCAGTGATAACTGAGAAAAACTCGGGCTGTGTTTCAGCCCTAATAAAGACAGACAGGTAAAAGACAGTGGTGAGTTAACAGGGATGGCATGGGATATTAAGGGGCTCCATGGGGAGTCAGGGCAAGCCCTGTGTTAGCGTGGTTTCTCTGATAGCCTTTTCTCAGATTGCCTAAGTATAACCCATTGCCTGACACTGAAGCTAGATTGAGAACCTTCCACAGCAGGGGAATGGTTAAAAGAATGAGGTCTGTAGGAACCGTAGTCAGCCACACCCACCCACCCACATCTATAGATGTGTTTGCCGGAAAGAGTTATTCGAATTGTACGGTAATTATGACCCTCCACAGCAGCCTTCTGAGCAAAATGGCAGGGAATGGGACTTGTATGAATTCAAGGTTGTATACTAAGCGAAATAAGAACTGCCAATTATATTGATACTATGTGGGATTGCATTTATACTAAGTGGAATATATTATTCAGGATATTCTGTAATTTGACATGGGAGTACGATAATAGGAGATCTGTATATATGTGTATATATGTTTTTCCCTATGAGGTTGGTTTTTTTATATTATGTTGTAACGGTGGATAATGATCTTTGGTATTTCACACAACAGAGTATTCTTAAGTCATCTTGGTGTTCTACTGATGTTGCCTATTCTATTTTCTGATATTGACAATGGTGGAAGCTATGCTTAATTATATTATAATTTTGCTTGTTGTCAGGGGCCAAGCTCTGCCACAGTAACCCCCACGGAAGAGCAAGGCACTTTTAGTTCAGGTATTTGCCCTATATTAGGGTAGTTGCCGTATATTAGGGGAAGAGGCTCTAGCAATTCTTTTTTATATTCTATATTGTATTGCATTATATTATAGAATGTTGTTTCATTATGTACCTTGAGAATTTGCAGCTGTGGCGAAAGCCGGCCGGATAAACAAATAAATAAACAAATTAGCTACAGGCACAATAGATGTCAAATGCATAACGATTAGATAGGTGGGTGGACATTGGTTAACAGCAGGCCTGGACCCTTGTTTTGGATTGGCACCAAAGTGTGACATCTGGATTTGCCATTTGCTACGTGGTTTGCTTATTCAAGTAATTTTATGTATACTGTGACTATTTATTTTTTGTATATGCTTATTGCTTGTTTGTTTGTGTGTTCTGTTCTGTCCATTTTGGGCCATGGCTGTCAATAAACTAAACTAAACTAAATGTATTTGCAGGGGAATGTGTCCCCCCACCCAAAAAAATCCCTACAATTACAGAGAGAGAGAGAGAGAACACAGTGAAGCAGGGTGAAGGGAAGGAAGAGATAGGAAGTGTCACCAGAATGAGAGAAGAAAAGGCACTGCGGCATCCCTCTCTCACTTTGTGGCCACTATTCCTACTGCTGCTGCTCCCCTCAGCAAAAATGAATCCTGGCAGCATCAGAAAAGGAGGGGTGGACCCAGGAGAGTGGAACATCTTCTGGCCTGACTCCCTGGCTCTCAGGAAAGTAACAACAGGAAAGTCAGGGGCTTCTGGATGCATCAGGGCACTGTCCCTCTTTTTAAAAAAATGTTTTGAGTCCCCATTTGATGACCCCCCTAGCTTGAGTATATGGAATACAGTTTTATGTTAATGTTCATGCTAGAGTTCATCTGTACGCTTCAGACTCCAGAATGCCATCTTTAACTTAAGCCCATTTGTGTTTAGGTACTGGTCACCTAGAATTGGACTGGTACTGTAGACCACCAGGGCTGGGGAAAACTGTTTGTGCAGTGGGCCTTGGGAATTTTTTTGGGAGACCTTTACAATGAAGAACAAAGAAAGCTCTTTGGGACAAGATCTAGGTAGGAATTTGAAGGAGAGATTGCAAACAAGAATTATAATGTAAGATTCAATAATAAGCTCATGGAGGAGCCAAGCCAGGCAGAACTAGGGAAATACCCTGATGAGAAGGTCCTGTGCTATCAGGACTGGCTACCCAAAGGCAGTAGAGAGACCCCTGTATCAGGCAGACTTTTGCATGTGGATAAATAAAGCCTGTTCTGGAAGGAAAGCAAGAAGCTGGATCTCCATATATGACAGGGGCGGGCGGGGGGGAGAAAAAGTGAGACTGGGGGTGTTAATAGACATCTCGCTGGCTTGGTTCAGCCCGCTTTGTCCTGACTGGGCCAGAATGATGCCAGAACATTTGTTCCGGGCCTGCCAGATGTGGACCTGGAACAAATCCCACCCAGGGTGGCAGCTGGGCTGGAAATGTGGGCCTGGGACAAAGTGGGACCACAGTCTGTGCCCACCTGTGGCCCAGCTGGGACAAACCGGGTAGAACCGAGTGGGAACATATGTTTCCAGCCCCAGCTCCTCCCGGCATGGGTGTTTGCTATGTCGGCTGACCATGGCTTCCTGTAATAGACAGCCATAGCTGCCCATCATGGCGGGGGGGCAGGGCAATGCCAGGAGCACAGGGGCATGGCTGAGCAGTCTTACATCATGCCCTGTCCACTTCCTCCAGCTGGGTCAGGCCGCAAGAATATTTATTCTTGCAACCAGAGCTCAGCTGGTCGGGGGAAGTCCTCCCCCCTTCCCCTGGTAGGACAGACATCATTGTGATGTCTGTTAACACCCATGTGAAACATTGCATCCATTACTCCACTATGGCATTCCCCTCCTCAGTACTGGAGGGTTGTTATAACTCCATACCATTTGGGGAGCGGATATATCCCTGTGGTTCTGGAGAAGTTGAAATGGTACAGAACATTTTACTGTTTTGTAAACTGTATGGGGAGGCCCGTGATAGGCTGACTTGTGCAATTTCAAGGTATTTCCCAGGTAGATACACCACTGATTATATCCATATCCTTCTCAAAGATAGGGACAGCATTAGAACATCAATGGTGGCTAGATTCCTGTCTCAGGTAATTAGATATCATAATGAATCAATGGCTCAACACTCCTTGTAATTCTTTGTTATATGTTTAAGCCCTGGACCATGGTTTGAGTGTCTAATACTAAAGTCTGCTATGGCCTGCTCATTTTTTAATGTAATTATAGAATAGTCCATGTATATGAATATTGTCTATTTTTCTTAGGATGCCCAATTGTACAGACTGTTATTTATTTATTTGTTTCTTTGTCTGTGTTTTTGTATTTATATTTGTGTTTATGTCTGCTAAAGCCTATGGCCATACAATTCATAAATAAATCTGAATCATTACACTACTACAAACTCTGTATCAAAATTCTGGAAGCCATAACCAGGTTCACAGTCCATTTCTCTATAATGAAAATACAGTACAGGCAGTCAATTAATATTTAAAGTCAATAGGAAAATATGTAGTGGTGGCATATGTAGCAAAGCATATGGCAGTTCAGAAGGCAGCATTTTAGTGGATGAGTTTGAGAACTAATTGTAACTTTTGGGGGGGCGCTGGCACTTTTTATATAAAGTGATAGGTCATTAGAAACAATGTTGCTACAGTAACTTTGGGGGGGCGCTGGCACTTTTTATACAAAGTGATAGGTCATTAGAAACAATGTTGCTACAGTAATTTAATGAGAGTCAAAGTTAAGCTAACCTAATTTTCAAGTGGCCACAGCTTCCAACATTGTATGGTTTATTTTCACAAGGCGTGTAACCCATGCTGGAGAACTTTTGTAAATGTTTAATGTTTGCCTACCCAGCAGTGAACCAAAGTTATCCAGACACTGATGTAATTGAATGCTAGCCATTTACTACTAGGAGAGAATGTGTTTGTTTATTTATCACTGGTAAAAAATATTAACTGATTTCCTGTTGGAACATGTGGAATGTTATCTTATGGAAATGCACAGACATGCTCACCCCCCCAATCATTTAGAACAAAGTCATAAGGTACCATTGACTTGCCAAGTAATGAACTACATGGCAATGATACCCAGCAATGTAAAACATTTTCCATTTGACATTAAAAGGACGTGAAAACATCGGCTGTATTAGCTTGCTTTAGGCCTGACAAATCCTGTTGACCTCACAATTAGCTGTAAGTAAACAAGGTTACATAAGCTGAACCTCAAGTTGTCAAAGCAATGCCTTAAAAGGAAACTAGAGAAATAAAAAAAGTAATGCACAAGGAAGGATCATCTCGCACTAAAGTCACTAGAGTAGGACTTAGGAGAATAAGCAAACTTTGTGTAACAGGGCCCCACTGACCATGGGGTTAGTGTTTGTTTACAGAGTGTAGCCCCAAAGCGTGCACCAGTCCAGGATCTATAAAAGTTCTATACCGTTTATTTATAGTATACAATCCAGGCCAGGTATCAGGCCTCTTGCCAGTCTTAATGCAGTTATTCACAGTTCTTTACAAGCCTAGCCTGCACACAGTTCTTTGCTAACTGTAGCCAACTCACACAGGCTCTTCTCAAGGCACCTTCCTTCAGGTCCTCTGGGTTGACTCCGCTCTGGTTAGGAACAGACTGCAGAGATGTCTGCCCTCTCACAGTGCAGAGCAGACTGCCTCTTCTCTTTATATAACTGGAGCTACATCCCAAACACTTCCACTTCCTGTGGTGGCCATTTTATCTCCAATTACATGGTAGCCGCCATCTTGTGGCACAGCCCCGCCACATTTTGCCACAGACTTTCTACCTCACTTTGGGTGATATCATCAAGTAATACTTCCCTAACTTACAAAAATATTGCTTTGGAGTCACTTTAATACTGTGGTGATAAAGGTGTGATACAATGCTGTTTGACATTCCTAGGGAATTAGGGAAGGTTAATTCCTAGCCCAGAGACATCTGGGTACTGACTTGAATTGCCTAATGCGCACCCAGCTTGAGCTGGCATGGAGAGAAGCGGCTGGGAAAACTCAGCAGATGAGAATACAGGACAGGTAGAAAGAGAAGCTCTCCCATGGGCAAAGGGCTAGGCTCAGAACCATGCTAAACTGAAAGAGCACTTAGTCGTGGCATCTCTGATATTAGGAACAAGTTCTATTAGCAATGTAAGGGGTAGAGAAGGTTAGGAGATGACTGAAAGGGAGTCCTGGCACCCAAATGAAAGGGGGACTTCTTTAAAAGAGCTGGGAAAGGGTGAAGGGGAGAGACAGAAAGAAAGGCCTCTGACCCAAGGGGAATGGAGGTTGCCCAGACAGAAAGATTAGAGGCAGGATAAGCTGAAGAGAGGGCCCTTGGAGCTCAGAAGCCTTGAAGTAAAAGTGGGGTGCCTAATAGAAGAGGGCAACCCAAATTACCCTAAGAATGGGTGGACTTGGTGTTGAGTAAATTATATAAAATGGGCTGAGAAAGCAAGGATATAATGTAATTGTGCAAATTGTGAGAGACTGAGGCCGCTTTTAGACGTGCACTTGGATCAGGCGCGGGAGCGGCGAAACAGTCGCGGCACTGTTTTAGACGAACCGAAAGCGGAAGTTGTGCGCGTGAACTGGGGCTGTGCATTCTTTTCCAGCCGTGTATGTCACCCCAGAGAAAGCAGGCCGTTTCGATCGCGGTCGGTAAAGAATGCACGGCCCCGGATCATGCGCACAACTTCCACTTCCAGTTCGTCTAGAACAGCGCCATGGCTGTTTCGCCGCTCCCGCGCCTGATCCCCACTGCACGTCTGAAAGCGGCCTGAGGCACAGAATGGGGCAGGGTTGTGAGAGAGTAATGGTTCATGCAGTAAAAGGTCCACCTACTTACCTAAAGCAGAATTTAGTGGTAGGAGTTATTGCAGTCAGATGCCGATCTATCTCCTCAAAGTGAAAGCCACTAAATATTTCAACCAGGCTATTTGAATGCAGAGTACATACACACAAATGCTTGTTTTCATACTGAATTAATGGATCAGAGAGTTTTTTATTCCATCAAGACTGCACCGTTAAGCTTTATTGTATATTTTATACTTCACTTTTGTACTATTCATAGTAGATAATGGCTACTGCCTACTTTTCCTTCATTCATAAGAGCAACAGTCTCAAAAACCAGAGAACTGGCTTTTAGCACAAGACTAGATAATTTCCATGACTAAAACAGGTCAAAGCATAGGATTTTAATTATATTTAAATCTTTGTCTATTAATGAGGTAGATACTTTCTGGTGTTTTCAAAGGCCATCATTTTTTCATACGTCTCCTACTCAATGGAATCAGAGTTAGGCCAAGGCATAGCACTTACAAAAATAATGTTTTTTGTATGTTGCATGATTTGTCAAGATTATATTGAGCCAGACTGACTCCTAGTGGAACATTTTGTCTCACTTTTCATGGACGGTTGTGGCTTCCATGGGCAACAAGGGTTATGATCATGGGTGCTCTGTGCAGTCATTGGTCAAAAATATTAACCAACTCATTTCTATGAACATAGAATCTAACAGCATCAAGTTCTAGGAAAGCAGAAAAAAACATGTTAATCTGATATGCAATGCAACAATGAACTTCAAACAATGAAAAGATAATTTAATTATAAAACGGCCATTCCAGCAGCAGAGACTATGGCTGTGATTCTGAAATTTCATACAAGCTCATATGCTCTTTGGGCATTTCTAGCTTGTAAATAGTTTCAGGATTTCAGCTTTCATTTCTTTATTTATTAAAAGATTTAATATCCTGCCCCTCCTGCCACAGGCAGCTCACAACAACACAAGTTCAGCATATAAAACTATAAAATTATAAAAACATATCATCCCACCCCCCATCTCCCCCACCAAATGCCTGATGGAACAGCCAAGTCTTACAGCTTTTACAAAAGGAGGAGAGGTCTGGGGCCAGCCGCATCCCTACCGGAAGGGAGTTCCACAGCCTCGGTGCAGCCACCGAGAACGACCTCTCCTGTGTGGCCCACCTGAAGACTCAGGGAACCATGAGAAGGGCATCCCCTGATGACCTCAGAGGCCAGTCCAGTACCCAGGGGGTGAGGCGGTCCCACAGTTAGGCAGAGCCCAGACCATGTAGGGCTTCATAGGTTAAAACCAACACCTTGAATCGGGCTTGGAAGACTATCGGCAGTCAATGCAGAGAACGGAGCACTGGTGTAATGTGCTCCCAGCGGTCCAGTCCCACCAAAAGATGGACCACCGCATTCTGCACCAGCTGCAGCCTCCGGGCTGTCACATTGGGTAGCCCCACGTAGAGTGCATTACCATAGTCCAGTCTCAAGCTGATGAAAGCATGGATGATGGTGGCCAGGTCAGAGTCCTTTTAGCGGAAAGGCTGATGCTTTAGCACAGGAATGACCTTTTGCTTGAACACAGGCATACAACTCCATCCAGAAAGTTGATAAAGTAATTACCTAACAACAATTAGTTTAGTTTAGTTTATTTGCGGCCGCAGCCAATAACACATAAATACAAAGTACATTCAGCCAGTTAAAGCAAAAATCAGAGCAAAGGTCAAGGTACACATAAAAACCTCACCCCGATTCCCACTGCTACCAGCTGAATCCCTGTGTTGCATTAATCAAACATACATCAAAATAATACATAAGAAATATCACTCAAGTGACCTTAAGGCATAGGTAACTGAAATTGCAAAAAAAGGGCACGGCGGCTAAGGGCCGCCACCAGGAAACGTGCCACGGCCTTGGTAAGGGTGGCATCTGCATCTGCCAAAGCCAGGCAAAGCAGATGGTGTTCTGTCCTACCGGGGTACTTCTGAAAAAATGGGACGAAAAAAGCCGCACGAAGCTCGTCATATAAGTGGCAGCTCCACAGCAAATGCTGCGCAGTTTCCACCGACTGGGCATCAAAGGGGAAACACCTCTCAGAAAACTCTACTGCCCAGCTGCGCCCCTCCAGCACTGCAGTGGGCAAGGCATTAAACCTGGCGCACATAAATAGGTATTTACCTCTATCTGGAATGTCTGAGACCAGATATATTGCTATGCCAGGCCGGGGCGGTAGGACAAAAAGATAATCCCGGAGATGGGGAGAACTTCTGATCAATGCACATTCCTCCTGGTAATCCCTATCCCTTAATCGCGTGACACTTTCCTTTACTATATATGTCCTGTCCCTCCCCACCCAAAACTCCGGGTTAACAACAATTATTATTAATTCTTTATTAATTATTAATTATTATTATTATTATCAAGCATTTATATAGCACAAGCAATGCACCTGGGGCTTTACAAAGTAATTGAATAGACACATTCCCTGCCCTATGGCATACAATCTGAGAGACGGGGGTGGGGGGAGGAGACGAAGGAAGGGGAACAGAGGGAGAGACAAGGATTGTAATATTCATGAAGATGCGAGGTCCCAGGTGCACGTGTTTGGCTTGGTTACATCAAGAATGATGGCTGGTTGGTCCATCTGGTGAGGATATGAGTACACAGACCTCAGGTAACAGATTGTACTGGGTATCAGCAGGAGTTAGGTGAGGGGAGTGAGGAGTTGGGGAGGGCAGAGCAGAAGAGGTGGGTCTTCAGGAGGGATTTGAAGGTACAAAGGGAGGGGCCGAGGCAGATGTGCGCAGGGAGGGAGTTACAGGTGTGGAGGGCAGCTAGGGAGAAGGAATGAAGGCGGCTAGGGGAGGTGTGGGAGGGCAAGAGAGGGAACAGAGGAGGAGCGGAGTTCACGGACTGGAGTACGGAGGGAAATTAGCTCAGAGAGGTAGGGGGGAGCAAGGTTGTGAAGAGCTTTATAGGTGAATGAAACAGGAAGCATATTTCAGTTGGCTCTACTGAATTTGATTTTATCCTAATTAGGGATGTGAGAAGAGAACATGGTTTGGATGTTCATACATTCGGTTGTTTGGTTTGAAACCCGAGTTTGGGTTTGGTGGTTCGGTTCGGTGGAGTTCTGTTCAGCCAAACTTGGCTGAACATCCGAAAATAGTGCTATCGATATCGATACTGAAATAAAAAAAAAATTGTTGGTATCAGTATAATTTGGCCCTGAAACCACCCCTGGTCCCCAGTCCTGATGCCAGGAAGTCTGCTCCTCAGCTGCCTCCCCCTTCCAGACATGTTTTTCCCACCCAAAGTCACGTTTTTCCCACCCCTGAACTCATCCAAATTTTTTCGAACGGTTCAGCCGTTCGAACATTCAGTTCGGATGTTCAGTTCGGTTGTCCGAACAGGCCGAGTTCGGCCCAACCTCCGAACATCCAAACTGCATTTGCACATCCCTAATCCTAATGCAAAAAGATGAACCTGGAGATGTATCATATCACAGCAAAAGCACTTGTGTAAGCTACACTGCAACCTCACTACAACACACATCGCTATAATGTAAATCTAGTTATAACACAGTGTGAAGCATGGCTTCCAAATTGTTACAGCATAAAAAGCCACTACATATACAAAGCACTAGGGATGTGCAATTTGTTTTAGTTTTTTAAGTTACTAGAATGAATGGAGTCCCATTCATTTTAGTAACTAAAGACCCAAAAACAAATGAATAAGCAAACTACATTTGTTTGCTTTCATTTGTTTTTGTTTTCATATAAAAATGAAATAAATTAATTGATAAATGAATAAATAATTGTGACTGCGCCAAAATGGCTGTTGAACCGTTCTACGCATGCACACCCTCTTCCAAAATGCCAACAGCTGTGTGGCCATCATTTTGGAAAAGGACAGCCACTCTGTGCATGCACAAAATGGCCACCGTGCATGTGTAGACTGACTTCCCTTTTCCAAAATGGCAGTGACACTGCTACCACCATTTTGGAGAAGGGCACGCCTACACAAAATGATCTGGCAGGCATTTTGCACATGTACAATAACTGTTAATGTATGCGTATCATATTACAAAAATGAATGTGTTTTTAAACATAATACAAAAACAAATGGATATTTAAAAAATGAGAATTAAAACAAATGTGGTCTCTTGTGCACACCCCTACAAAGCACCCTCATTATGTTAATTCCTTCATAAAGGAAGGCAGGATGGGGCAGATATTTATTAAATAAATTAAATATTAAATAAAATAAAATGGTCTAAGGCATGGCTCCCAAATACAGCATTATAATGAAACAGTGGCATATTATCATTAGAGATGTTTCTGCTTCTGTCTTAGCCTTTCAGCAAAAGGGACACATGACTCAAATGTTATACTAGCTTAAGTGGCCAAATCTGCAATTCTTTAATGAGTCGTAAAATACAGTAGAGAATAATAATGGTGGTGCAGGACACAGTGTCTTTGAATAATCTTGAAATAACATGACAATGGGTAATTTCAGACGTTATGGGACCACGGTCAACCACAGTGAAACTCCTGTGGTGACCAAAAGTCCCTTAACATGTAAATGATTCCTACCAGTGGTTCACTCCAGTGAACCTCCAGTGGAAATCATTTTAACCACGATTATGGGGATGGTGCCGGCACCATCCCCGAAATCGTGGTTAGCGGCTAGCGCAAATGTAACATCTGTTACATTTGGCCCATCCCGGATTGTGGTCCCAGCCACACGAGGGAGGGCGGGCAGCCGGGGGCGTGCGGGGGGGGGCAAGGCTGTGTGGCCGCACATTGCGCCACACAGCCCTTCCCCCTCCCCAATCCCCAGAGAGAATCAGCCTGGCACATCTAAAGGACGGCCGGGCTGATTCCTGACCGGGATCCAAAACGGATCCCGGTCCATGATTCAGTGTGGTGGGCTGAGAGGCCTGTCACATCTGAAATTACCCAATGAGAAGCACATACTAATGTAACATACAAGCCTGCAAGGCTGGCAATACAAGGCCAATACTTTGGAGGGCATATTACATTTAACAGAACATCAAAAATTAATGACAGTAACATTTTTCTTTTTCTAATAGGCGAGTCAGTTCTAATGTATGAAAAGGTTTATGGTGGTACTCATGAAACATCCAGAGCTCTTAAAAGAAGCTAAACCACTTATAATATTTGAGCTCTAAACATTTTGTATGTTGGACAAATGTATAGATGGAATATATAAGTGTACATTTAGGTAAATTTCAACCTCTCTTACTTAGCCTCTGTTCACAAGGACAACTTGGTCATCTATTCAACTAAATTTAATGGAATCCATTTAAGAAGCAGTTCAGTGGGAACAAATGTTTTCTACTTTAAAGTATCTCTGTCTGAGATAGGCAGAATGTTTATAAGACACTACAGAAACTACAACCACATTACTATTATGTCATGCATGCAGCAGCTGTGTCTTGACAACGAGATAATTTCAGAGAGACATAATTCACTGAAGAGGTCTGAGCAGTGTTTGTCTGCAGAGAAGAAAAAAAAAATCCACAACTTTTCCAGTACATTTTCAGTTCTCAAGCATGTGAACCATAGATTTTTCCATTATCTCTCTCCATTATATCACACAGAAAACACTACAGCTTCACATATTGCTTCTAGGGGGACATGGATAAGACAATGTAGTTCCTTGAATATTCATGGTTATTAGAGTACACTGGAACCTTGTTATAACAGTGATTGACAGCTACAGTGTCAACTGCATTATTGCAAAATCCACAATATATCAACAACAAAAAATGCTAACATTTTCCATCATATGGCACTGATGGTAGGGGTGTGCATATCATTTTCATTATATCAATAATGAAAATGAAATTTGTCATTTTCATTATCATTATTACAATAACGAAAACAACAAAAAATAATAATGAAATCAATAACGATAACGAAAGTCGTTATTGGTTTTCTTATTGCCTATCAGCCTGGCGGGTGTTTTTTGGAGGGAAATGTGGCGAGGGGAGGAGGGAGCAGACATCTCCGAGCAAGAAACTGTGTTGAACTCTTGAACTGGGTCTGTGATGGGAGAAGAAGGACCTGATGGATGTAATCGCAGGCCAATGAGCAGTGCAAGCAGGTCCCAGGCAGTTGAATGGCACCCTGTGATTGATCAATGCCTCCTGGCTCCCAGAACCAACCAGGGGAGCTCTGGGGGAGGACACTGCAACCCTTTATGCTTCAGGACTGGGCTGCTTGACTCTGGTTCTATGGTAGCTATTGCTCTGCCAGGATGCATTTGCAGAATCTGCTGGTGCTTGCACTAAAAATCCTCCCATATATACCTACCACCTTACCTTTCCAATCCTTATTCCTTATCCTTACATCTTACCTTTTCCTTTCCCCTGCCTGTCTCCTCCTGAACACACATATATGAGATAGATATAGGTAGTATAGTTTATATATATATATATTAGATGATAGATATAGATATATTAGATGATAGATGATAGATATAGATTTGAGATTATATAGATATAGATATTAGTTGTATATAAAGAGATTAGATATTTAGATACTAGGTTTAACTTAGATTCATGTGTGTGTGTGTATATATATAATTTATATATATATATATATATATTTAATATATATCATTTATATATATAATTTTTAAAAAAACCAATAATGATACCCAAAACAAAATCTTCATTTGAAATAGATAACAATAACAACAATAACAAAAAATGACATTTCATTATTAACGAAAACAAAAAATGACGCATTTTAATAACAAAAAGAATAAAGAAAAATGAAAACATGACCTGGGGTCCTGGTGCACACCCCTAACTAATGGGTCATACTGGGTACAGTCTACAAGATGACCAGGGGCAGGCACACACAAGAGTCCCTTTGCTGTGCACAGGAGAACATGTTAGGAGTTTGTCAAAAGATTTCAGCCCAGGAGAAAACTCGATTAGTCCTTCATTGCCTCCAGAATAATGGACCAGAATAGCGCCCTTGTAGTCAGGGAACACGGGGTTGTTTCAATAAAAGCCACGTGGAGTCAGCTCCTTATCAAAGACCAGAGCATTTTATGACTGCTCGACCTACGTGTAAAATGCTCCATTCCCAAAGATCATGGCAGCCATGGAAAAGTATTCCTTCCTTGCTTGCTCTTTGAGATTCCTAGTTTAGGGGAATGTGTGTGCAGCTGCCATCATTTTCACCAAAGCTGGGAAACTCTTAAGTAAAGTACCACTGCCCAACTTGATAAATGTGTTGATAGGTGGGTAGCTGCCAGGATCAGGCAGAGGGAGTCAGAGAGGTGGGGAATTGTTGGTACCAAAGATTGGTAGCCAGGGAATTGGGGACCTTCCAGGGCAGGGGAAGTGGGGAAACATGTACATGGTGGTGGGACCTGGTGGGGAAAATCAGGGCATAGGGGAAAGGGGCTGCTAGGATGAGACAAGGAAGAAAGGAGGGACAAAAGGAGAAGTGGCTGCCAAAGGATGCACGAGGGTGGGTGAGAGAGATGGGGAAGGAACAGCTGGTAGAGCAGAACTGGGGACTGGAACAGAAGCAAACTGCTGCTGGGGCTGGTAAGAGGAAGGAAGGTAAAGGAGAAGTAGTGACTGCCAGGGAATGGAGAGGAGAAAGGGCAAGAATGCACGTGTGTAAGTGTTTGACAGGGTGTGGGAGGGTAAGAGGTTGTGCATAGTTTAGGATTGCCATATGCCCCTATTTTTCAGGGACATCCCTTATTTCAAAACTGCAAGACTCCATACAATATAAAGACATCACTTATTTATGTAGATGATATCCTTGATTCAGAATACCACAATTTATTTATTTATTTATTTATTTATTTATTTATGTCTGTCTGTCTGTCTTTCTCTCTGTCTGTCTGTCAATTTGGTAGCCCTACTTTATGTGAGTGACAAACTGTGAGGGGAGTTTGCGTGGGGAAGAGAGGAGGTGGGGAGGTGTGGGGGTGTGGCACTGGCTTAAATTGAGCATTTTGTGGCATATGGAAAGATGTGCCAATGTTCAGTCTTGAACATGTACACTAAACCAGGCAGACACACAGAGAAACCACAGAAAACATAAAAGATACTGTAGCAGGGTGGCTGTAGCTAGCCCTGCATCAAGAGACTTTGAGAGCATGACCTGTTAAGATCTTGGGCCAAGCCTGATGCTGGTCCTTTAAGAGTGCAAGCCACGGGTTAATCAAGGTGGCTAGAGAAGTTAACCTGGGGTCAGGGCGAAGCCTCAAGAGAATCAGACGGCTTGGGCTGATGTGCAAAAAGGAGCCCAGTGAGAGGGGGCTGCTTGTCGCAGGAAGAACTGAGAGCACAGGTGACTGGGTGGCAGGCAGCACCTGCAGGGTGTTTAGGGGGCTAGGGTAACAGCAGGTAGACAGAGAGAAAGGTTCCAGTTAGAAGCAACAGATGCAGGCAGGCAGGCCAGGGAAATTTACAGCAAATTAACAAGTTGCTGCAAAGCCGAGACAAAAGACTGCCTGTTGCTGGAAGCCAGCTGGGAAGTGAGGAAGCTGTGAGATAGCTGAGAGCAGGCCAGGATGGGACCATAGGACCATGGAAATACTTTCCCAGATGGGGCTGGCCTGTTGCCAGGGACAGGAGCTCTGTCCAGACCCCGGCAACATGGAACACTGAAAGACTGAGCCAGAGCAGTGAACGCCAGGCTGGAAGCATGAAGATCACCTGAGCAGGTACTTTGGGACCTTTAGGAGGCTTTACAGGGGAGAGCAAGCTGAACAATGGGGCTGTAGTGTGTCCTCTGTGACAGGCACATTTTAGTCACAAGCAAAACAGATAAACAGAATAAGATGGAGATCCTGTGAAAGCTCATTATACTGCTTAGCATAGAAGTCAGTGGTCTGAAAAGCCATGGGATGGGCATGCAATTCTGAATTAAGATTAATCTGTAATGACCTGTTCCAGGCCCTTTATGGATTAATCCAAATTATGCCCTGCCAGTTCTGGATCTGGATTTCCCCCACCCCCATTCCATGGGGCCCTGGAATGTACTTATTTGCCTCCGGGGGCTTGATTGACGCTCCACCGGTCTACCGCTGCTGCAGGGAGCCTCCCAGCAGGCTTCCACATGATGGCGTGCTGCTGAGCTCCCTACTCTAGATCGCACATGTGCAAAGTGGTCAGTGGGGCCATTTTGCACATACACAGCCCTTTTCCAAAATGACGGTGGCAGTGTTGTCTCTATTTTGGAAAAGGCCAGCTGGTCTGCGCAGTCACAAAATGGCTGTTTCACATGCACAGAACAGCTGCCCTTGTCCAGAACGGTGGCGACACTGCCACCGCCATTTTGTCAAAGGGCTGCACATGCACAAAAAAGGCCCCTGGGAAATGGAGATGGGGGAGGTCAGACTACAGATTGGAGAAGATTAGTTTCCCATTGAAGTCCATCTTCCATTCTTCTCATTGACTTAAATAGGAAATTTCCCCATTGACTTCAATGGGATCCAAATCCCTAATTAATTACAGATTTGAATCTGGAATGGATCTGATGATGCTTATCTGTACTAAATAGGATTATAAGGCCAGAAACCTATATAGAGGGTTTTTTTGTGGTGCTGGTTGGTTTTGCTTTTAGTCAGTTACTACTGAGATACACTGAGTAATAAAGTTTAAAGTTAGGTTGTCCATAGGAAGCACAAGGTCAACGGAGGAGAGATCACTCTGCTATCTTTTGTTCTACTACATAATATAACAATGAGTACTGAATTGCTAGGGAAAGAAAATCAGCTGGAGCTAAAGTTTAAACCCTTCCCATATTTTAAACAAACAAACAAGCAAACAAGCAAACAAACAAACAAACAAACAAAAAGGCTATTGAGAGAAACCAAAACAAAGCAGCTGAAAAAGTGTAAACACATATTAAATGTCACACCAACAGGTTGATCACTTTTGGAGACAGCTAATTTTTACTGACCCATATTAAGAGAATCATAGAACTCAGTCCTCCTCACTAGGGGGTCACTACCAGGTGCCTCCATATCACATCTAACTGGGTAGAACACTTGTCTTTTACCACAGCACTGGGTGAACGTGGCAAGGATGTCATGAAGACAGTGTCCAAATCCAGAAGGTTATGAGAAATGGCAGCAGATGGGATGGGATACTGTCCAGGGAGAAAGAAAGCAGCTGGAACACGATACGGAAAGTTGAGTGACTGGATTGGCCAGTACTGCTGGATGCTGTCCATGGTGCTGTCCATGACCATTGTTCTCAGCCATAGTGAAAGATGATGTGCCAGCCTCTAAGGCACCTCTTTGATGCCACATGGAATGGGTTACATGATGAAGCGATAAGAGATGCCAACTGAATGTGTGTGTATGTGTGTGGAAGCAGTGGAGTGAATAGAGGAAGAAGGGGGCAGATCATCTCCCTGCTATGGTTTCCAGCAGTTGTGGCTTGAATCCTGATCTGTGCTGCTCCCTTTGACAGGACCGTGATTCACCACTTTCATTCAGCCAGCACACACGGCCAAATGCAGCCATTTCTGATGAAGACTCAGAGACAGGCATCCATATTACCATTGTAGTCTTGTTGTGCGTGAAAATTCTCCATCCAGTCATCTTGATTTTCAGAAGCCTTGTTTTATATGACTAGAAAATATGTTTCTTTGTAACTATGTAATGGCAGTTGTCAGTTTAGCACCATTTGAAGATCTAGTACAGATCAGATCCAGAAAAAAATCTTGCCTGTAAAAATCTTGCATGTCTATTTGAGAGAGAGAGAGAGAGAGAGCAATAAAAGAGCTAGTTTCATTTATTTGATCCACAATTTATTATAATGAAGAGTCCTATTTATTTCATTGGACTTTGAATCCAGCTATTGTGAGGGTCTTACAGAATCAAACTCTTAGCAACATACTGATGGTACAGGTACAGTCTTTAATATTAATATATGTTTATCATCAATTACACTCAGGCTCACAGTGTAAGGCACACTGAAGATGTAATATTTCACCAGAATGCTCTTCCAGACAATTAAAATGTACAGAGGTGATTTTCTTTATTGGGGGGGGGGGGGAGGATTTAAGTGGTCTAATTGGAAAAGAGCTTGCTTCAAATTGTATTCCTTAAAAATAAAAGATATTGTATATGATGATTTGTGGAGATTATGTACGTCTGACAATCCAATTGAGACAGGTGAGTAGTAAATTAGAAAAGGATATTCCCAACACTTAACTATGGACACAATATAAATTTTTAATAGTTCCAGAACATGTTAAATGTAAATTCAGGCTAAGGGTATATTTTGACCATCAGAGGACTATTTTTTATGTTGTACATGGCAGGAACTCACAGTTACACCTAACACTAACGGGAATTAAATCCAAGTGCATACCAAGAACAGTGAACCTTTTGCATTTGCTTTATGACTTGTGCATAAAATTGCCCTTTTGAGTCTACAGATCAAGATACATTTCATGCTAATTTAGAAATGATACTGATCCCAAGAGTTTCTAATAACCAAGACACTGATTTTGCAAAGACATGTTTTTGTCCTATTTTGAAAACATTTAAGTTTTAAATCTAAATAACAAGGAACACGTTATTTAGAAGAACAGTGAACCTTGGGCCCAGAGGCCAAATGTGACCTGTGTCTAGTTTTGATTTGGCCCCTTTCCAGTTCCTATCCCCAAGCACTGAAAGAGTGAGCTCAGGGTAAGAGAGCAGAGATGAGGGCAGGCACACAAGGATAAGGGACAGATCCATGGTACATATCCATAGTCTGAATCTTCCTTTTCCTGAACACACCCCTTAGTCGCCCCAGCCCCCAACTTCTGTGTGACTCTCAGGATTTATACTAATTTCAAATTGTCTGGAAGAGCATGCTGATAAAATATTCCATCTTCAGTGAACCTTATACTCTGAGCCTGAATGTTGATAAACATAGGTTATTATTAAAGGCTGTACCTTTACCATCGGTATGTTGCTAAGGGTTTGATTCTGTAAGACCCTCACAATAGCTAGATCCAAAGTCCACTGGAATAAATAACAGTCTTCATTACAATACACTGTGGATCAAGTACATGATATTTTTGCTCTTTTATTCGTTAATTTATCTCCCCCACCTCCTCAAGAAGGAAAAGTTCCCCATGCCTGCTTTTAGCCCTTGAGTAATCCCACTAAAGTCAATAGGACTGTTAGTGAAAATGCTCATAGACAGCTAGTGAAAAGACAGACAAAATGTGCACATGCATAACACTTTGTATTAATGGGTCCTAAAATCAACAAAGTTGGCCACATTCTGGTAGGGGTGTGCATGTTGTTTTTGTTATTACAATAATGATAATGAAAATGTTGTTTTCATTATTGTTATTGCAGTAACAAAAATTACAAATAATAATAATGAAAATAAAAATGATATTTTGTTTTTGAAATAAAGGAAAACACTGAAAAATGTATTTTTGGCTATAGCTTTTTTGCTTCTAATTCAAAAGTGATGGAAATTGAAGGTATCATACACCTAATGGAGGGCATTATGTGTACCAACTTTCAAAATTATTAGATAAAGGGAACCAATTGTAGAAGGAATTGAATGTTGTGCTTTTAAGAAAAGCTCCATACACATTCATGGCTACAACTTCTTTATCTTCCATGCATTTTTATGAGGCCTGTGAATATTATGTCCCTCCATAAGTTTAATACATCTGCCAATTTTCAGAAAGATTGGATACAGGGTCCTGATGGTATAAGACATTAACTTGAAAATACATTTCCAGCTGTAACGTTTTTATATTCCATCCTGTTTACAAGACATTTGGCAGGAATGTATCTCTCACCTTCCTTGTCATCATTGCCAAACTACAGGACAATTTTATAAAGGGCCCCAATTTTATAAGCAATTGAAGTTGTCCCCTTGAAGACCATTATTCAGATAAATAGTAGCAGCACATGCAGTGCCAGTCAAAAGCAGTCACCTGGCATGACAGGGGGAGGGAGGCTGTAGGAGGGAAGATGTGGATCAACCCAAAAGACTGACAGACACATTCACTGTCCAGTTACTGCATGCTTCCAGCTTTACAGGACCAACTGGTAGTGGCTTTGAGGAGGGCATAGGGGGTGACCCTCAGATGGGCATAGAAGGGACATAACTGGGACTTTGGGGATAGTATCCCAGCAATCAGGAGACATAGTTTACACATCCAGGCTGGGCAATTATCATCACACTCACATTCTGCAGCACTGTGACAGAGGACATAAGAGAATCTCTATTGCCTCTTTCTGTAAGCCCCGCCTACCGGCAATGGCTTTGAGCCCTGCAGGGGCCCCCCAGCGTCACCCCAATAATTCACGGTGCAGTGGAGCACCGCCGCTGACAGGTCAGCATGGTGCGATGCAGACACCGGTTTCCGGGGCAACTGGCACCGTTCTGAGACCCGTGGCCACACCCTCTCACCACATGGAGTCACCCCTGCCCCTGCTGTGGAACAGGGGCAGGGCCTTCATTTTGAATCCCAGTGCGGAGTTCGCCACTGCGCTGGTGATCGCAGATAAACTGGCCCCTTCCAAGGCTAAGAATTATGGTTGTGCTACTATTTGACCTTCTGTGTTTGCGTACCTGTGTGAGTGTGTGTGAATGTGAACCTCTGAGCCCCATGTGTCTGACTTTCCCT
Source organism: Sphenodon punctatus (assembly GCA_003113815.1). NCBI lineage: Eukaryota > Metazoa > Chordata > Lepidosauria > Sphenodontia > Sphenodontidae > Sphenodon > Sphenodon punctatus. The sequence goes on from QEPC01001394.1 coordinate 4,087,523, forward strand.
GTAATATTCCCCTTGTCTGGCTGAAAGAGTGAATCGTGTGTGTTGGGTGTGGGTGTCCCCCATCCCTGCCCCTTCCTAGGCTGTGCTTCCCCCACTGTTGAATGGTCCCGTCTCCCCATACCTTGTCCCTGGGTCTGTCTCTGCCCTACACGTGTCTCCACACTTCATTTTCCCTTCCCCTCCTCCTCCTGGAGCATTTGGAATGAGTGCGAGTGTGGGGCAAGACTTTGCATTCCCTGTGTCTCTCTGCTCCCAATGATGACAGAGGCATTTCTATCTTTACGGGCACTTAACCTCCGTTTCAAATACTCAGCGCCGGGGCCAGACTCTCTGTTGAGAGTGGACTTCCCCCTGAGTGTGTGAAACCTCCCACACTGGTGAAACTTTCCTAAACAGATGCTTCTGACTTCCCAGTAACAAGTGGGGGAGGGATGTTGGCATGGTCACAGCACAGAATAAGGATATTTGGTTGATATTTCTGCTGGCCAATTGGCATCACAAACCAATCTTATACTACAGTGACACATAAAAGAATCCCTGGCATAGGCTTCTTCTCTGCATATGCTGTGCAGGCATATAAAATTGAGACCTTTTATCACATCTTTCTGATATTTGGCAGAGATGATTTTGAAAGTGTGATATATAGTCCTGCTAAATTTCATGTACACTGGTTGGACTACAAAGATGTTACAGTCAGACATACATTTATAAGTTAATTGCTTATACCACCAGGACCCTTTATCCAATTCTGAAAGTTGGCAGAGATCGTAAATATGTGAAGGGGTATACACTTGCCAAATTTCATCTACATTAAATGTGAGGCAAAGAAGTTACAGTTAAGATGTATATGCAAAATAGATTATTGCAATAAGATTATTGCAAAATAAAATAATTAAACTGCTTATATAATTGGATGCCTTTATCCAACCTTTTTGAAGTTAGGTACACTTAATGCCTTCCATTGGAGGTACAATACCTCCATGTGTCAGCCAAATATAATGTAAAACAAAAATGTTACAGCCAAAAATGTGTTTTCCATTGAAACCAATGGAAAATGGAAATGAAAGCAAAAACAAAAACGAAAATTTGATATTTATGAAAACAAAAATGACATATTTAAGTAACAAAAATGAAAATGACAAGAGCCCCGGGTACACACCTCTAAATTCTGGATTGGATCAATTTAGCACAAAAGTGCTGGGGAACAACCATATCTCCTTCCCTAAAGATTCCCTTGGCATGGTGGAGTCTCAAGCTCTTTGGATCCACTGTTGTTTATGCTATGGTTGCTATGGCAGAAATGAGTACAAAAGTATTTTTGAGTATTTCTGAGTAGTCAAGGATTGGAGACAAGTTTCTAGCAGCTCCTCGACAATGTGATGAATGCTCATTACTTGGTATTCAATACTCGGTATTCAGTACTTAGTATGACGGCATTACTGCAGCATTGTACGTTGATTGTTTATCACATCTGAGCCAATCCCACTATGATACAGCACATCCACCCCTTCCTCTATCGCTCCCTTGGACAGTATAAAAGCAGACCCTCCATTTTCCTTCTCTTTCTGGGTCGTAGGAGGCAAGCATCAGGTAAGAATTACTTGATTAAGACATTACCAAGTACCAAATACTGTTTCCGTTTCTCGGGTTCTCAGTATTCAGTAAAACCAAGTTGAATAATACCACAATGCTTGACTGAAATAGTAAAATTGAATATTGCGTTTCAGCCCTAGAATTGACCTCATAGGGAAGGGCTTCCTTACTGCCGTCCTTTTCAATCGTTGAATTTGTAGGTGTATGTGGATATGCTGAAACCCTTATCAGAGAATATCAGGCAACATTGTCAAAAATGTTCAAATGTAAACTCAAGCTTCTACATTTTTGTTTAGGTGCCTAAGGGACATATCGGAAGCAGATTTTTAAAGGCACAAATGCTAGCTACCATACTACCTCTGACTTTCAGTAGAGATTACAGATTAGGTGCCTATGTGTTAGTTTTGGTTTTGAAAATCTACCCAGAGGATACTAATTTGAGACATTCTTTTTAAATCTTGATCTAAGTTAGTATTGAAGCATTATTGGTCTGATTATTCTTACTTACTGTGATGGCTCAGTAAATATTGTTTTATATCAATGGTGTGGAACCAGTGCGGTTGGTCCACCCCTGGAGACCAATGGAACCAGAGAGGTTCCGGAATGCTCTAGGGAGTTACCCTCTGATCTTGACGGCCGTTCGCTCTATGACCTCATTGCTTTTTGGAACACCTTGTTGGATGAGACCATTGACAGGAAGGCTCCTAGGTGTCCACTCCCTGCACGTCAGCACTAAAGGCCACCGTGGTTTACAGAGGGTTTGTGGCGACTGGAACAGAGAGGGTGGCAGTTATGGCTGCCTATAATCTTCTGGGCCCAATTCAAGGTGTTGGTGCTTACCTATAAAGCCCTATAGGGCCTGGGCCCTACCTACCTGCAGGACCACCTCACTCCCTGGGCTCTGGATCTACCCCTGCGGTTGACTGGGGGTGCCTTTCTTGAAGTCGCCCGGGTTTCCTGGCAGGCGACTATGGAGAGGGCATTCTCGGTAGCCACACCTAGACTGTGGAATTACCTCCCGGCAGAGACCCAGTTAGCCCCGGATCTCCCTTCCTTTCAATGACTATGCAAAACCTGGCTGTTCCATCAGGCCTTCGGTGAGGAAGGTAAAACCTGTATTGGTAAAACCTTAGGGTTTTACCAATACAGATTCAAAGGAATGTGTGAGCCATGGTTTTCAATTGCAGCAGCTTGTCTAAATGCCGCCCGCACAACTTTTCTAATGGCAGATTATTTCAATCCGCAAGCGCGGTGCAACATCAGAAAGCGCACATAGACTCGTCTTCCAGCAGAGCCTTCTGCACCGTATATTCCCAGGAGGGGTGTGGCCTATGGAGGCAGAGAACTTCTTTAAAGGGACAGTCACTCCCAGCTCTTCAGGAGTGCTGCACCCACACCAGGAATTACCCAGGTCCTAGTTCTGCAGTCACTTAGGGCCAACTTTCACATACAATTCTAAACCAATATCTTCTGGCTGAAAAAGAGATATACTCACCTCTTGCATTGCATACCTTGAACCATTTGTCATTGATTGGCACGTTCACAGACTCCTCTCTCCTTCCATAGAATGGGACAGGAGCTGCACGAGTCCACAAAAGTATGAGGGATATCTTTGGGATTGTGGTGTGACCACTGGTGTTTTGTGAGTTCTGTAAAGGAGTCTTAAGACAGTGAGCTTAAGGAAGAATCATAGACTCATGGGGTGTTTTTAAACGAGATGCTACCACACATGGTCTCCCAGAAGCCATTCATCCGACAGCCTGTCGGAAGGTGGAGCAGGGAGAGGTACACTGCTGTGAGCTATGCATCTTCCATTTATAGCCACTCAAGGCACACTGCTGACTGAGAAATCTGGAGTGCGCCATGCAGGGCAAGCCAAAAAAGTGCATGGCAATGAGCACCCATGCATCCCCTGCCCGAATGAACTGGGGCAGCCACCTACGCCAGGAGACAGGTTCCCCACTCATAAGCACTAGGTGAGGTGTGGCAGTGCTGTACCACAAAATGGTGCCTGCCATGTGTGTCACCTAAGATGGCTGCCACACAGGAAGCAGAAATCAGTGTGCATGGTCTGGAAGATAAAAGAAGAGGCCAGCCCAGAAAGAGGACAGTCTGCTCTGGGACAGAGAGGTGAGCACATCTCTGCAGAGGCTTCCTGGACACTCAACTGAAGGAAACTATGGTGTGGTGCCAACTTGCCACTGAGAAGCCTGTATTGTGAGTTGGATATGAGCCAGTCAGTGGACTGTTGCCTGGCTAGGCTTGGGGCTTGGATGATACGGAGTGGATGTACTGAGCCTGGCCAGAGGCTTGCTGCCTGGCTGGGAACAACATTGTGTTGTAGAAATAAACATTATACTGATTCCTCAAAGTGACTGCTTCAGTTATCATGGCATAATCCTGCAAACACTAACCCATGGTGGGATGGGACCCTGCTACATGAGGGACACAGCCTTTGCAAGTCACAGGAACTGGCCACAAGCACTGGGGAGCCCAATTCTGCCCGCAGATGCCCATTTTAAGGGCCACCCCAATGTACTTTGCCTCCCCCATGGTCTGTGGCAGGGAGAATGTGAGGCGGCTACTGCATTAGCCAGGGTGAGAGCTGCCCATTAGTATGGCCTTTTTCACGGAGACACTCTAACACTGATAAAATGGGTGTTACATTTTATTATACATGTTGCAGGGCACCCATAGAGCACACCTGCAACATGTATAATAAAACGTAACACCCATTTTATCAGTGTTGGAGAGTCTGTGTGAAAAGGGCCATTCTTTCTTACCTTGCTTTCCCTCTGACACGCACTAGTGCCTGGCCCATTGTTAACATGGAGACCTAGCCTGCCTCTAGTCCTTTCTCTGGCCTGCCTCTAGTCCTTTCTCTGCCTTCTCTCTATCAACCATTGCATAATGACACTGAGCATGTGTATCCTTTGGCTTTGACTTCAGATCTTCTGGCTTAGTTCCTCCAGCCCATTCCTGGACGAGTGACCAAGACTGCCCATCAGTTTGTTTTACTTCAGACCCAGTGCCAGATCCAAGGAGTTTGCGGCCCTGTGTGGAATGATTATGTGGGCCCCCTTCTAACAGAAATACTTGATAGACACACACTGAGGGCATTTTTAAACGAGACAAGAAACGCAGCTGATCCTTAAGCCGTTTCTTCCCCGCGTCAGACCGGGCAGGCGATCCTGCCCCCTCCGACGCGGATCGCCGCTGTGCCGGCTTCACGGCACACTTCCGGGGTATTTTGCCGAGTGCGCATGTGCAGAAAGGTGCGCATGCGCACTGAGTCTCTACGCCGGGTCTGATGCTCTTCTGAGCATCAGACCCGGCGTACAGAGAAAGGCGGGTGCCCGATCCTGCCTCTGCCTTCTCAGCGGGATCGTCTAAAAGCGCCCTGAGTGACCCATTATAAAAATGAAATGTAACATCCCCCCTTCAGGGGTCAGTGCTCCTTGTATTGAAGGCCCCTATGTTACATGTTTTATTTATTTAACTTGTTGGTTTGCTTATTTGTTTATTTGAGCTTACATGTTACCCTGCCATAAGGCTCAGAGCAGGTTACAAATGGGTTATGTTGTTGTTTCTAGTTTATTCATGGGACTCAAATGTTGAGGAGCCCTCTCCACCCCCAAATAGCCATGGGCTTTCTACAGGCTGGGACTCATTGCATTTGAGGCTCCCTGAACCCATATCAGCTGACCCCCTTCAGCTGCCTCTGGACCTGCCATTGTAATTACCACTCATGAATTAATAGCTGAGATCCTGAAACAACTTACCAAGTCCTGCCACAATTTATCCAGAACCTGACTGTGGCAAAGCTGAAACTTAAATGCAGATCTACCAAATCCCCATCCAGTACCTTTGGCAGAAAGCCATCTTTTACTCTCCAGATCACTCTTAACATCTAACCAATGTACTATGGTTCAATACACAGAGCTTTCCCTTCTAAAAGCTTTTCTTATTTTTGGCTGCAAGTGGAAAATGAGTTCAGTTTTTTCATCAGTGACCCAGGGATCATTTATCCATATAAACACACACCACAGTATTTGTTCTGTCCAGCAATTTCAGGCTTGGAGAGGCCTGGGTAAAACAATGTGACTTAGGCTATAGTTATTAGTTCCTTGCTTCATGTTTGACCTGCAAATGCAATTTAAGTAAGAATATACATGTTACGCTAAAATTTAAAATGTTTATTACAGATTAATGCAAGATTTACTACAGTTAAATAAGAAACTGCCCACACAATCAGTAGCCTCTTGTTACACTGGCTGTATTTACATGGATGCCCCACCCCACTAGGTGTGCAGGAGGGTGTTGCGCCGGTGGGGGTGTCCGTGGAAACGGTGCGGCGGTGGGTGGGGGATGGGTGTTCTACTGGTGTTTGCCCAGGTGAATACCACGAGCAGTGGGTGGAGGTGCGTGCGTACTCCTGATGCATACCCATCACCCACCCATCTCCACCCTCAGAGCCATCCAAAAAAATGGAGGAGGCTCCGTGAGTGGAGATGGGTGTGTGCCTGTGGGAATGGGCACACACCCACCACAGCAGCACACCCACCCCACACCCACCGCCGCCTGTGTAAAAATGGCCATTGTTCTAGCTATGGGTGTAAAGAGGGCTTTGGCCCTTTTCACACAGACACTCTAACACTGATAAAATGGGTGTTACATTTTATTATACATGTTGCAGGGCTGCAGGTGTGCTCTGTGGGTGTCCTGAAACATGCATAATAAAATGTAACACCCATTTTATAAGTGTTCGAGTGTCTGTGTGAAAAGGTTCATTGTCTCTTCTCTGGATTGTTCTTTCTATCCACTATTTCTCTCTTAACTAGGGATGTGCAATGGACCAAGCATTTGTACCTATATTTATGTTTTAGTGTTTGTGTTTATTAAGATTTTTACTTTTGACTGTTCATTGCATTTTTCCGATCACCACCAATGTGGAAAACAGTGAGCATGGGCCCCTGAGTATAGATTATTTTGGAACAGAAGTGCAGTGAAGTTCTGCCAATTTGACAGGCCTGTAAGGCAAGGAAAATGCAGCCAAAACTGCTGCAAAGTCTGCTACCAATTTTAAAAGGGGGTACTAATTTGGGGAAGAGTGGAAAATGCAGATGGCATGGTGGGGAAGTTGTTAACCTTGGGAGGATTGAATAGGTATGGGACATAGGTATAGCTCAGAGGGGTTAGCTGGCATGGGCAGGGAGAAATGGGGTATGGGTCTGGCTCAGGGGTTCACTGGCTTGTGGGAGAGTGAGTCATGTGCTTGGCTTGGGAGCGGGGAGAATGAGACATGAGGCTGGGTCATGCAGGGGGTTACTAGTTTGGGGATGTGGGAAAAAAATAAACTTGGGATGGAGTCACTAGGTTGGTGGGGAATGGGGCTAGGGTTGCCACCTCTCCCACCACCAATGGGAGTCTCAAGGCCAAACTACAAAAAGTGGCAACCCTAAATTGGTCATGGGTCTGGCTGGCACACTGGCTTAGGGAAGGGGTTGCTGGTTTGGAGGAAGGGGAAGGTTAAAAACACAGGACTAGGTTCCTGAGGTTGCTGACTTGGGAAGGGGGTATGGGGAAGGGGGTTCATTAGTCTGGGGAGTGGGAGAATAAGGCTTTGGGGGACTCATCATTACTCTCTGGCTAAGCTGGGCTGTGCCTGGCTGCAGTGCTGGAGACTGCACTCCTGAGACAGAGGTGGCCCATGCAAGCACGGAGGTCCCACTACAGGCTCCCCAAGCAGGTGGCTAAGATGAGAGTCAAAGAATAGCCTGGCTCTAAGCTGGATATGTGCTATAGTTTCTAGGGTCCAGTCTGAGACCTAGATACCACTTTGTTGGGGGAGGAGGGGATTTGGGTTTACTCACCTGAATACACAACCCTAGTATTTATGTTTTGAACATGAAATCTGAAAGGGGATTTTGTGTGTGTTTGTATTCTACCAAAAACCAAATTCACAGACCTACTTTGAACCAACTCTCTGCTCTGCAAGGTAAGTAGCTATGACTTATTACTACATTAGCTAACTAAGTGGTGTTACAGGAGTATAGTGAAGAACGTAGGACTCTTAGTATGGTTGCACCAGTACTACTAGCTGTAGGACTGTTAGTAGTGTTAGTAATACACAGTTGAACTACTACTACAATTTTACTAATCCACTGAACTAATAATGTAGCTTGGTGGGGTATGGATGTCATTGGCTTGATCTGGAAAGAAAAATATGGGAAATGTTCCTCTATAAAATAAAGTCAATATGAGTGACTTTATTTGTCAAAGGGTGCATTGCATGAACTTAATTTGAACTGTGTCTGTGTGGTTCTTGGTTTTCTATGACAAAGAAAGTAATTGCTGCCCATGTATTGGGTTTGGCTTTGAATACCACAAGACTATTGACAAATGGCTCAACTAACAGCAGAACAGATATTAGGTGCTAAGGGTTATTGTCTTACTATAGTCCCAAAGCTATGTGAAATGGCAGTTAATTGAAAATGGTAATTATCTCACATAACAACATAAATGGTTTCATTCTAGGAAATGTGCTGTTCTTAAATTAATAGCCATTGATCCCAAGCCATTTCTTGATTATTCTCCATCCTTTTCTCAGATTATCTATCAGTCCTTGGGACAGAGCCTATATCACCATTTTTCTTGACCACAGTTTGAGTGACCTGGCCGTCCTGTTTACATAGGATGTATAGGATGTAAGAGGTCTGTCTATCTGGATGTCTGTCAGCTAGGCTGATCTATGTAACCTTCATTGCATAAGCTTCTTACTATGAATGCTTTAAAATGGCAACATGTGATGTCACCGCCGGTCTGGTGAGTGGAACTGGGTGGAGATGAGTGGGTGAGCACAACCAGCGAACACCCAGTGGCACTGAGCCAGGTGACGTTTACACGGATGGCGCCACGGAGGGTTGTGGGATGGAAGGGGAGGGGCCGGCACACACCCATTGGCCAAACACAACCACACAGGGAAGGGCTGCATGGGCAAGGAGGCAGGGGGACCCCAGCGGGGGGATGGGGTGGGAAGGGGCACAGGGGAGAAAGGCAGAGGCCCAAAGCAGCAGGGGACCCCAACACAAACACCCAGTCCCACAGAAGAGCCCTCTCACACACGATCCCAAGACCCCCATAGAACAAGCTGGGAACAGGACACAGGCGGTCATGGCGGCAGGGACAGAGGCCCACAGCACAGCCAGGCTGGCACGGAACATCAGGGGGGGGACCCCAGAACACACCAACCACCAGCAAACCCGCTTCAGCTCTCCGAAGACCAACAACGGATGCGTGTCGGCGAAGGGGGGGGACCACCACAAAGACAGGGAGGGAGCAAGGCACCAGGACAACAGCCATGGGGACAGACCCCATCCCAAGGAACCACAGGGAAAGGGGGGCATCGAGACAGGGCTGGAGGGGGACATAAGGAAGCCAAGACAGGCAGCTGAGTGGCCATAACCTCCAGGACAGGGAAACAAGGGTCAACCCCAAAGAATCCAGTAGAGCTGAAGCACAACCACGGGGGGGAGGGGGGCAGTAGGGGGGCTCAAGACAACCAGGCCAGGCCAGGCAACCATGGCGCAACCACCAAGAGGCACCCACACAGATGACCAGACCAAAGGGAACACTAGGACACACAACCGGAGAAGGGGGCAATACAACTTTAATAACAAGGGGGAACAAAGTGGGACATGGAAAAGGTACAAGGGAGCTAGGAAGGCAGTACAGAGAGTGGGTTGGTGGGGTGGATCCCATCCCTCAATAGGGCCTCTGACCCCGTACCTGGCTCCAACGATCCACCTGGGCGTGGTCGAGCCAGTGCACTGCAGGAGGTGCAGCATTATCTGCATAACCTCCTCCTGCTCCCTGGTCCATTCTGCAATCATTGTCTGCACTAAGGGAGAGAGGGAGAGTGCCATCAGGATAGTTCAAGGGCCCCAACAATGTGGAATCCCAATCAGACACCCGGGGAGAGGGCCCCGCACACACGCAGCACACTCACTGATCTCCTCGTAGGGACGTGCCCCAGCACGGAGCTCCGAGACCGCATGTTGGAACTGCCTGGCCATCTGTGCCAGGCCAAGAACATCCAGGAAGACAACCAGAGTAGTTAGAAGGGAGAAGGGGGAGGGAGATGGGGAGAGGGTGCACTGAAATGGTGTGGGTCAGCAGGGGTTAGTAAGCACACAGCACACACAACCCACACATGGATCCCAGTACACCCATGCCAGAACCCCAACCACTCGGCTTAAGGGGGAACATGGGTGGACAACAGATGGTCCGTAACCAGCCCGCACTCATGGTCAGCAGCCCGTCTCTCCTGCCGCCCATCCATCACCAAGAGTGCAGACGTTGGGAACCAACAGGGGGCAACAGGAGAGGCTATAGGCAGGTCAGCCCTGGATGGGGGCCAGCCAATGGGTAACTCCTGCCTAACACTGTGCTTGGCCTGTGTCAAGGTCAGCAGGGCAACACTAGCCGCTAGGGAGGGGTTGGGGCCTGCATCCAGCCACGTACAGGTGCATAACAGACAGCACTGCCAAGGGACAGCACAATCACACATGTGGCACATGCAACCCACCACAGACCTGCCAAGCCACCCAGGTGGTTGACAACAACACCACAGGGAGAACCAGGGGTCCGCCCAGAGTACTGGGGCCCTGCACAGGTTCGCAGGACACCAGGTGGCCACCATCAGATCAAGGAGGGTGCTGTCAACAGAACGCTTTGGGCCCCCACCACCCCACAGGCAGAACCCCTGAACCAGTAGGGAGCCCCCAGGGGAACTCATCACACACCTGAGGTTGGTACCAGACATCCCCAGACATCCCGAACATGAACCCCCCGGACCCTAAACACATGATTGAACACACACGGGGAAGGCTCCAGCCATGGGGGTGGCAATCAGAGCGGCACACTGACACAAAAGCACTATGGGATGTACAGCAACACGCAAGGTCTTTATTAGAGATGGGATGAAAGGGGGGGTATGGGCACAGAGAGGCCGGTGAACGGGCGCTCATGGGCCCAAGGCCGTACCGCGCAACCAGTACACGGGGCCATCGTGTCTCCCACCCCAAGAGGAATGGAGGCGCTTGGTAACGCTACAGGGCTGGTGGTGGGAGTGTACAGAAGCAGCTATGGGGTCCGGCAGATGGGGCATCCGACCAAAGGGTTGCACGTTACTCTGGGGCAGAGCAGCAATGTCCATGGGGAGGCAGGACACAGCACAGTCACAGGTATGAATTGCGATGGAGCAGGAGGTTGGGACACTCACCTCAGGGAGAGGCCGGAGGGTACCCCTGAAACATCTAGCCCGGGACAAGACCCCCGCAGGTGAATAAGCCCCTGTGGAATCCCCAGGAACGCATATGCACATGCACCATGAACCGGGGCAGGAGGTGGTTCCCCATGGCAGCTGCAGCCCTGACATCTGGTAGATTCAGCACCGATTGCAGGGCACCCAGTTCCAGTGTGGTAGGGGTCCTGGTCAGTAGTGGTCCACCAACATCAGGGGGTAGCAGGCCCAGCTTCCCAAGAATGGCCTGGCAGTCTGATCATGGATGGGATACTCCATGGGCACGCAGTAGGATGACAGTGTAGTCGATAGCAACATGAGGACCCCCAGTCTGGAGGGTGAGTCCATACTCTGGATGTCCAGCTACCAGGCGAACAGTCATGATCTCCTGTGTGGTCCATGGCACAACAGCGACTGGGTGCCCCCACAACAGATGTTGCAGGAGGAGGAGGGTGAAGCCAAGCTCCCTCGCACACCTCCAGCAAGCCAGACCCCCAAATGGATGGCCCATCACCCACATGTACTGTGACAGGAGATTGAATCCATCCGCCACTGACAGGGAGTCGCTCAACAGCAGCTGGACATCGCGGCTCTGACACAGCATTCCCAACAGCATGTTGGCACATGGCAACCACTCCTCCCTTGCACCACCACTGGCCTCGGGGCCTGTTCCACACCCTGCCATGACAGTTGCAAGGACCGCTCACAGGTTTGCACTGAGTTCCTACAGAGAGTGGCTGTGAATGAGCGCTAGCCAGGGTGAGACTGTACACAGCTGATAGTGGTCTGACTGCTAGGCCCTGTGAATCCCTGACCCACACACCGGGTGGGAGCATTCCAGCGCTAGCAATGACAGATCACCAAGGCCACAGCTGTCTCTAGCAGGGAGCTAATGAGGCACTCCATGCAGCATATCTTGATAGATCACAACTGCACAATGCCATGGCCTTCACTCGCTGTGACCGATACAGGGCTGTTGTGGTCGGATGCATCCTGCCCAGTGATCACACGGGGGCATGGCACAGGCACGGGGGGGGGAGGGAGGTCTTCTGGCCCACAATTGCAGCCATGCTGTGGCCCTAGCCCCCAGGTGTTCAGGCAGTCCGTGCTGGGGGAGAATGTGCTGGTGGTCCGGTGAGCGGGGATCCCTGTCAGGTGTGTGGAACACACCCACGGTATTGCACCAATTGATGGGCACACAGCACGGTCTGCCAGAGTGCATATGTGGGCCAGTTCCAGTGCCTGGGTGTGGCGTGTAGAAAGAGGTGGTTTGGGTGTGGTGAATGGGAGGTGATTGTGACAGAGAGCAGAGCTAGAACATTGGTGGTGTTGTCCAGTAGAGGGTGTAGGTGCAGAGCACAGGGGAGGAGGGTGTGCAGTGTGATTCACCCGTTTCAGCGGTCCCCATTACCCTAGGACAGCTGTTGACCAACAGGGGATTTGTGAGGCACAGTGTGGATGTTCAGGACGCATAGGCCATGCCCGTGGGGTTTGGAGGCACAGGCTGAAACTGGGTGGTAGGTTGGTGCACAGGCCGGTGACTGGCCAGGTGCTTATGGGGGGCACTGTCACAGCTGTGCAGTCTGTGGGGAAATCCACCCTCTCATGTACCGCCTAGTAGGGTAGCTGTGTGGTATCCATCACTGTTTCCAGTAGTGGGTTCCCACTGTGTGTGTGTGTGTGTTGTTGGTGGTACCATGCTGCCTGTTGATGAGCCCCCTGAGGAAAGGGCTGTCCTGTTAACGGTCCTGGCCTCTTGCTTCATGATCCTGGCCCAGGTGTTCCAGCAGTGGACTGAGCTACTTATGCCAGGGCCCTGCTTCTACAACCATGGAGAAAGGCACAGGAGAGTGGCCAACATGCGCCGAGCAGCATCATTGCGGTCGGCAAGGAGGAGAGCTGCCACCGTTATGCCCTATTCAGAACAGCTGTGTCCCAGAACATGCAGCTTGCCCTTTCCTGGTGGCCTCTCAACCTATACAGCCGTCGTGTGACTATCCCAATACAGAGGATGAACTGGATGCATTCACACACCAATGAATGGTGGGGGAACATGCTGGCTATCTGGACGATGAGGAATGGACAGACCATTTCCGCATGAACCGCTCCCTGTTGACCCGGCTCGGAGAGATCCTGAACCCACATTTCCGGAGGCGAGTGACCAACATGTGGTATCTGCTGCCGCCAGAGATGTGATTGGCCATGGCGATGTGGAGGCTGGCTACCCCTGATTTCTGTCGGAGCGTTGGGGAGCAGTTCGGAGTGGGGACCGTGGCCGTTAACAGGGCACTCCACGACATGTGTGACCTGATAGTGGAGCTGCTGCTCGAGCAGGTCATCCAGCTCTGGGATCCAGAGGTCGTGATCCATGACTTTGAAGAAATAGGCTTCCCCTATTGCATAGGGGCGATAGACAGCACCCACATCCCTATCATCTGCCCCCCACACGCCAAGACGGACTATCTGAACCAGAAGCAGGCTTTCTCAATAAATCTCCAGGCCATTGTGGATCACAGGTGCTTGTTTACTGATGTGTACACCGGCCAGTCAGGGAGGAGTCATGATGCGCACATTCTGCCCACATGTTCGATGGGGAGATTGACCCCAACCTGTACCAGGTGATTGAGGGGGTCTCCATGGTTCCAGTGGTGCTTCAGGACCCCACCTACCCGCTGAGTCTGTGACTCATGAGGGCCTATCCTGTGGCTTGCACACCAGAGCGCAGGCTCTTAAATGAACACCTATCATCTGCTCAGAGAATGGTGGAGCGGACATTTGGCCAGCTCAAGATGCGTTGGCGCCTACTCATGAACAGGAGCCAGTTTGATCTCGAGCATACCCCCATCCTTGTCCTGGTGGCCTGAATCCTGCACAATATCTACGAGACCGGTGGAGCTGTCCTTGACAAACCCCCACCGGTGCATCGAGCGGGTCCTGTGCCCCTGTACCAACATGTCCAGGGTGGGGCATACCGGTACATATTTGAGGAGAATGGGGATGCTCTGTGTAAGCGCATAGTTGCCCAGATGGCTGGCAACTAACCCTTGCAGTTGACAGCCCCCCCTCCCTCCTTGGACTGAGTAAACAGTTCCAATAAATACAGATATGTATGATCTACAATCCCCATGTGTGTTATTGGTTGGGTATTAGGGGTTCCCCAGTCCTGTATGTCCCGTATCCCATGCCATGGGGTCACCTTCTGACTTGTAGCCATGGCGTTTGCCATGCTGCAGGCTTTGGGCCATCTCCAGATGGTGGTTAGCATGGGCAGTGCTAACGTGCTATCCATGTGCAGACCCGTACCCGGTCATGGGTGGTCTGTTGTTTCCCCTCTGGCTCCCGACAGGCCAGAGCTGTAGACTTCCCACACCTGTATTGCGCATGATATGCCCTCGTATGCAGGTTTCAAGACCGCTCCCCACGCATGAGCCTCCCTTGACATAACGATCAATATAGAGGTATGGTACAACAGCAGTTTATTGGGGGGTATATACGGGGGGGGGGGTGTTACTTCTTGCAGGGCCTTCTCCATGCCCACTCCGGCACACCACAGGGGCTCAATCCCATGCGGGCCCTTGCTGCCACCGTCTGCTGAGAGTGGCAGCCTGATGGCCCGGGCTCTCCGTTGTCCACTGGCCACTCCACTCCGGGCTGAGGTATTGAACCCTACAATGTTGGAACATATAGTAAGGGTTACAATATTACCTGGAATGTTACCCCTGCACCACAGCCCTTTCCATGGCCCTCTGGTGTTGCCATGGATCCCCATGCTGCATCCCCTCTGCCCATCCCTCTGCAGGTAGCTATGCATTCCCTCCATGACCACCTCCTCCTTAGTAGTCAGATATGTGGTCCGGCTTACCGGAGCTGGTGGGGTGGCTGGCATGGGCAGTTGGTCACATGGGGGTTCCAGGATGTTCAGGAGAGGCTGCTGTTGTGGGGCTATGTGTCTGAGGGGGACCCTGTGCATGAGGCCAGGGAAGGGGTGCTCCTGGGGAAACCAGGGTTGACCGAAGTGCTGGGGAGGGGGCACCTGCACCTGTGGGAGGGTGCCCCAGTGGTAATCAGTTGCCACACCTCCATCCGGGCCTGAAGGGCCCATGTCGCACTGGGGTTCTCTCTTCAGGAGCCCCACAGCCTCCCCTATGAGGTCAAGGGCCCGTGCAGAGGTCCCCTCCAGCGTGACATGGCCCCTCACCCTCTTGGCCCTGTCAAGTCGCATCGTGCAGTGGAGGGTGGCAGTCTGGTGCTTGTCCCACAGGTGTTCGGTGTGGGACTGGTTGAGCATGGCTGCCAATATGTCCTGGTCCCTATTTCCCTCCCCTTTTTGGACCTCCCCGGTGAGGGCAAGCTCCTCTGAGTGCACTTCAGCTATCCTTCTGGTTTCCTCCAGCAGTTCCCTCCCCAGGTCCTCTCTCCTTCTCTGGTTCCTGGCCGCATCTCCCAATTCCTCTCAGCACTGCTGGCGGCAGCAACCCTCGCAGGACTGGGGCGCTCATCTATGGACAACATGTGACCCCATTGGGGTGTGATGCTTGCCATGTCCACCTTGTACCCCTGTTTCACCACAGGGGTGCCTTCCCCCCTTCCCTGTCTGTCTCTATGGTGAATGTGACCGCTCGGGTGGGGTCCCCGTATTCCCATCCCCTGTCAGACCACTGTGCTTGCCCCATATGGGAGCGCCTTCACCCGGGGCCATGTTGTCCCAGCACCTCCTTGTGGGCATGTCATGTGGTCCCTCCTCCCTTGTGACCCCCCCCATCTGCATTCCTGTCAGGGGATGTTAACCGGCCCTTCCCTGTCATGCATTGGGGGGGGGTGTTGCTCTAGGGGCTGCCCCTGTGGCCGACCTGCTACCCCATCATCCTGGCACCACCCACAACCCATCCATTTTGTGTGTTGTCCTACCATCGTTGTCCTGGTGATTGGGTCTCGGGGGTGCCACTGGTTCCTCCTTGACCACCTCCTCCTCCGTGACCTACTCCTCGTGAACCTCAAGGGTCCCTTGAGCTGTAATGGGAATGGGGATCCATCAGTTGATCCCTGCTGGCTGGCTTTGGCGCCGGTCACTGTGGCCGGGGCCCTGGTCTTCCCCTTTCCCTCCCCACCAAAGCCTCCAGTCCTCTCCCCCCCACCCCCGGTAATGCCCCCAGGGCCATGGTTGTGTTTGTACCTGGATTGTCTTCCTCTATGTCCTGGGAAGCATCCTGGGTCTCCGTCCGCTCCACGTGCGGCTCCCATCCCCGCGGCCTGTTGGCCTGTGGCTTTTGTGGGCGCTCACGGAGGGTGATGTTCGCGTGAGTAGTTTCCTGGACTGCCTACTCCCCCTGTGCAACAGGGCTGTTCCCTCCCGCATCCTGGCTGGCCTCGCCGGGGCAGCGGTCTTCCCCTGCTCCAGGGACTCGAGCAGGGGTGGTGATGTTAGCGCTCTCCATCTCCCCTGGTGAAGGTGGTGCTGTATATGCGGGAGGCAACTATGTCCCTGTCCATGCAGAGGAACCAGTCCAGCTCATCATGGAACTCCATTGTATGCATGGCACAGCCAGACTTGAGATTGTTGTCCTTGATATACTTATATTCGGACCTCAAGTCCTTTGCCTGTTGCATGCACTGGGTGACATCCCTATTGTACCCCTGCTGCTGCATCTCCTGGGTGATGGCTTCATAGAACTGTCTGGTCTTGTAGCTGTGCACCAGGTCATGCTGGACCTTTTTGGCCCCCCCCCCCCACGTATGAAGTCCCAGGTCTCTTGCCTCGACCAGGGCTTCCCCTTTTGGGTACCACGTGTGGGGGGCCTTCCAGCTTGGTGGTTTGGGCCCATCTGGTAGCTGTGGTGACAGTGGAACTGCTCGTCTCCTGTTGGGGGTATTGCATGGGGGGTTATCATCTGTCCCGCAGCTCCCCTTTTGCTCCCATTGGGGGATCCTTCCCCTCACGGCAGGGTTACCTGACTGTCACGGAGGCCTTCCTCGGCCGTCTCCCCAATGGTGCGTGCATTGCTCCTGTGTCTGGGTGCTCTCCTGGGGGGTGGGGGATGGTTAGCTGTCAGCTGCCCGCCCTGTGTTCCCTCAGGATGGTTTCTGGTATTGGCGTGCACCCCCGCTCCCTGGGTTGTTGGGCTACCCTCACTCTTACCTCACTGTCAGTAGCGCTCCCTTCCTAATGCCCCATGGCTGTGGTGGTCTGGGGGAATGTGGAGCACAGTGGGTGCAGTGGTATGCCCTCGGCAATGTGACGGTACAGGTGTGCTGTGTTTAGCTGCCCTTCCCTCCTTTCTCCCCCCGGACCGTTGGGCTGGCCCCCCTCCCTTGGGCATCCTGGGGTCCCTCTGCTTATCCTGGCCTGTCCAGTGCATGTCGTGGCGCTGGTTCCCTTAGTTTTGTCTGCTATCTTCCGTCCAGACATTTTGGGATCCGACGCACTGCTGTCATGTTTCGGTTCCCCTTTAAGGACTCCCAGCCGAACGTCTGGCGTCTCCCCCGGTGGGCGTGTCTGCTTGGGGGCACCTGTGTGACCTCTCTAGACATCTCTCTGTGGTATCAGCGGACCCATCCCTGTGGGTGTGGGTGTTTGGGTTTTTACACGGACAGGTGGGTGTTGAACACCCATTTCCACCCACCTCGACCCATCTCCACCCATGGAGCATGCCAGCTCTTTCCTGGCTGCTCCGTGGGTGTTGGTGGGTGGGTTGTGAATGCTCACCCATCCACTCGTGAACTTTTACACGGGCACTCTCACACTCATTCAATGGGTGTTTATGGGTGTTGGTGGGTGGGTGATGTCAGTGTAAAAAAGGCCTAAGTTAATTAATAAAGGACAGTTAACAAGCATTTTCTGGGATTTTAATGGTTGTTTCTTTCAACCATGAGTATGTTCCATTTTATTTTATTTATTTATTTATTTTATTTTTCATTTCTGAATGTACCTTTTTCAAATGAATGTTTGCACTGATGTCTGGGACCGGTAGGACTTTTTATCTTCTCATGGAAACATGAGTATTTTATGCCAACAAGAATATGCAGTATACAATATTTGTAATTATTAGTCTCCTATTTAAATTGTTTAAAGAATGCTCATAAAACTCCAAATGTGTTCACAGTTGATGCATGAACAGAAAAGTGGCTAGTTTAATCAAATACATTATCTGCAATAAATAATTCAATCATATCTTGATATACAAAGCAGTACTAAATAGAAGAGCTATATTTATTCAGAATGCTCACTTCATTTCTAATGTTGAGCAGATTAAACTAAATTGCATTGGGAGGCTGGGAGAAATGCATTTTATGTAAGGTGACAAAATTTCAGAGTAAATTTTAAACACAAAAAGAAAGATAATTTTTTTTTCATTTAAAACTAGCAATTTAGGTAATCATTTACTAATCTGAAAAATGTTCATTATTCTCACAAGGATCCAAATTAAAAGTCCGAGGGCATTTTTAGATAAACAGGCCAATCTAGTGGATTGAAAAATTCTCTCTTTAAAAAGTCATGTGGGGAGCATTTACACGCACCGGAAGTCACCGGCCGCCATTGAAAACAAAGGCATCTGGCAGCTTACACATTATTTTTAAAACCGAATTTGTCAAACCTTGATATCGATATAGAGGTTTGACAAATATGGTTTTTAAAATAACTCATGAGCCACCAGGCACCACTGTTTTCAATGGTGGCCAGCGCCTTCCGGTGTAAATGTTCCCCGCGTGACTTCTTAACAAGCGGACTTTTCAGTCTGGTAGATTGGCCTGCTCATCTAAAAATGCCCCAACATAAGGGGATTTAATAAATCCATTAATTACTTTTGTTGAAAATTATTGCACAATTTACTACTTGCAACAGAAAGTAGGCCATGAACCTAAGCTCCCTTACTGTAAAATTATTATTATTATTATTATTATTAGCAAGAATTGATATAGCACAAGCAATGTACCTGATGCTTTACAAAGTAATGGAGTAGACATGGTTCCTGCCCTAGGATTTACAATCTGAGAGACAGGGGGAGGGTTTAAAAATCAAACCCTCCAGCACTTATGGTTACTATGAAAAGCTTCTAAATGCAGACCAGGTTGCTGACCATCCTGTAACCTTATTCATTTGATGGTATATTTATAACACAGTCCAAATGAACAAGAGTAGCTGACAAAATTAGCAGAGGCGAAAAATACTTTAATATAAATTGAAATTATGTTGCATTATATAACACGCAATATATTTTTGTTGTTACATAGCATGCTTAGTATGTTTTACAATTTAATCCCACCAAAGCTAAGGAGCAAGGGAACACTTTCGGATGAAATGTGTGGAGAAAGGATGGCTCTGAAGCTCTGAGGAAAAGTAAAAAAGTGCCAGACATATGGGGTAGCATAAATGAAAAAGCAACGTGTATTTGTAGAAAATCCTTCTTTTGTGAAGTCAGAAGAAGGATACTGTGAGCCTAGCTCTTTAGTATCCCATCTCTTGTATGATCATTTACATCTGTGTGAAGTGAGTGTGTAATCTGCCTTTCTCAACTGTTAGCATTTTTGCATGCATTTTGCTTTCACTTTTTGTAAGTGTGCAGGAACCCCAAAGATGCAAGGGATTTCAATAACAGATCCCAAGGATTGGAATAAATAAGTAAGTAGATATGAAGTAGGTACAGCGAAGCATGTCTAAGATGTGTATGTTCAGAAGCAATGAGGATTTTTTTAATTGGATGTGGAGGTGAAAAGCATCTTTCCCAGGAGCAAACATTAACTTTCGAAGCTATTTTTAAAGTGTTGAGTCAGCTACCTGAGGGTGTTTTTAGACAAGCCCCTCCCCACACATCACCCACTCATCATGCAGGTTGCAGGGCCACATTGGTGCCCTATGGAACCCTGTAACATGGATACAGGGTGGGGAGGCGCTTGTCTAAAAAACACCCTGAGACCATATTCTACTCCAGGACACAGTCTTGCACACGAGTTGTCCCATTGGTTAGAAATTATGAAACCATGTTTCAAATTTATTAAAATTTCAGCCTCATCTCTCCTGTGCCACTTATGTTCAAATTAGTCTTTCAAGAAGCTGGTGTTTACTCAGACATTTTGGAAATTCACACCACTTATGCAAATTTCAACAGCCTTGAGACACAATTTGGATTCTCTGAAAATATTTGAATATGTTAGCACATCTCTAAGTATATTGCTCCCCATTAATAAGCCTTAAAGATCAAAGTCATTTCTGCTCTTTGGCGCTTATCTCTTTAAAGACTGTATTAGCCAATAAATGATGGCTGCCTCAAAAAGTCCAATTTTGTGTAAATCATCATAACATTAATTATAAAGATAAAGGCTACACATGTAAATCACAGCTAAAAGTTGAAATTGCTATGTAAATATACTAGATAGCAGTAACGGCTTAATTAAACAAAATGCCACCATATTAAAGCAGAACAATAAAGGGAAAGTGACAATCTACAATGCCAATAGCCAGTAACAAAAACATGAGCCATTCAGCCAAAATATGGAACATAGATTGGCATGTATAAGTGAAATCTTAGCCAACACTACGTATTAAAATTTTAAGGACTGCCAGGAAAACACAATATTTTGCCTTTTGAATGCCAGGTAGTTTAGAGGAGAACTACCAATTACACAAATATTGAGCCATATCTAGAATGACTTTGTGTTTAATATCTCCCCTTGGCCAAACTGGCTAGGATTAACTTTGCAATAGACTTTAGCATCTGGATATTCTAATTCAGCATGAAGTTATCTTTCCCCAGCTCTTATGCCAAAACAGAAGTGCTATAGCACTTCTATGGCACAGAAGCAGTTCTATGACACAGAATTATATAAACAATATTCTCCAATGGGTCAAAGTGACCCCATATGGAAGGCCAGTACACAGCCTGCTCAACCTTTCAATTCCATTCCACCCCTTATTTAAATTACTTTTGAATTGTTTTTCTGCATTTTTGTACCTTGCAATAGCAAAGGAGCAAGTGTGGTGTAATGGTTAAGAATGCAGTAGTTGGACCAGAAGATAACAGTTCAAGGCTCACCTTAGCCATTAACTCACTGAGTGACCTTGGGCCTGTCACAGAGCTCTCTGCCTAACCTACTTCACAGGGTTGTTGTGAGGCTTAACAGTTTAGTTGATTATTTAGTTAATGTTACAGTTAATACATTAAAGACTTCTAAGTCACCCAGAGCCTAAGGTATAGGGTGGGATAAAAAAAATATCTAAATAAATAAAGGAGAAATGGCCGCACCTGTTATTAATAAATGCAGTATAATATCTATAATTAAAGATACTCACCTTTCAGAATAATGTAGTAATCCTGATGATGAATTAAAAGCATCATAACCTCAAGCTGATCATCCCTTTGTCTAACATGCAGCTCAGGATAGCATTTAAGTGCATGATACACTTTTATGCATATGCTTTCCCCCCTTTTATGTCATTAGGGTCCAAGTACAGATTTAAATTTAAATTTCTGTGCTGCCTAAGTTTTGTCCTGACTAAGCATGCTCTCATGAATCTGGATCTCAGGCACTTTTCACACAGCCCCCACCCCCCCGCACAAATGCTGTGGCAGGTGCGGGGGGAGGGAGGTGGGTGCCTGTAGAAAGAGTGTCTGTGGTGAGTGTGGGGTGCTTGCATGCTCCTGTGTTCCACACATCTCCCACGCATGGAGCAACAGCCTCCAATGCCAGATGCTCTGTGCGTGGGGATGGGTGTGTGCCCATGGGAATGCGTGCACACCCACCTCCACCCACTACAGGTGCACCCGCACCCCACCCCCACGGCCCATGTGAAAAGGGCCTCAGTTTTTAGGGTTTGTCTGTGCCATCATCCTTTCACAATGGGTTTCTTGTACCAAGAAGAATATCTCTTTATTTGGATTTTTGTACTTCATTCAGACATTGTGAGGTATGTGTTTTCTTTCTTTCCCAAAATGAGAGGCTTGATTGCCTCAGGACCGGTCCAAGGGTTTCAGGGGCCATGTGCCAAGCCTTGCTGCGGGGCCCCAAAGGCCAACTGGCACTCGCTAGAATTTGGGCGGGGGGGAAGATTTTCAGGGGATGAGGGGCGGCTGGTTACTTACCTGCAACTTGACTGTCTCAGCTCAGCTCTGCAGCGTATAACTGGCCAGGGATTCCCAGGAAGTTTATGCCTCCCCCCCCCCCCCCCCCCCGCCCCAAGGACTGACTTGGAGACGCCCGGTGGGAAAAAAAACAAAAGCCGGGGGCATCTGTCAGTCTCTAGCCTGCGGCAGTGCGGGGCCCCTCCCCCTGCGGGGCCATGTGCCTGGGCGCTGGTGGCACATGCCTCGGGCCTGCCCTGGACTGCCTTAGAAAATTGAGACGAAGTGCACTTTTACACATAATGAAAATCAGGCGTTTGAACCTCTAAACGCATTTGGCTTTTGTGTGTATACACTATAACACTCCTGACCATGCATTTGGCCATCCATTAAACCCATTTTGAACATGATTAGATCGAGAGGTCACTTTTCATGTGTACCTTGAGCACAGCTTCGATGTTACATCTAAACACAATGGGGGGCATGTTCGCATCCATTACTTGTCCCAAATCAACTGGGGCACTCTACACCCCATTTATTTTTTCATTTGATGGACTGAAGGGTTCACTGGGGGGTTGCATGGCTGGCCAAGAGGTCCAGCCTGGTTTGGATTAACTGCTGTGCCTTCCTCAAGCTCCCCGCCAAATGGTTGACCACAGCCCTGCTTATGGGCCTGCAGCTCAGCTGATGTGTGCAGCAGAGACCTTACCAGCAGGACAGTGGAGTCTCCCCATAGTCCCTGGCTACTCCTGGCCCCAGCATCAGACTGGGATTGCATCTGGGAGGCTGCACATGTGTCTTAGAAATGGGTGAAAGAGAGGATCCAAATTAGCCCTGTGAAAGGCTATATGTCTAAAGGTAATAACATTGCAAACACGGGGCAAAATTTCTCTCAAGGATAGAGGACAGCTGAAGCCCCATGTTGCTGTTATGTGTAAAGGGAAAAATACAGTATGTTACATTGAGACTGACGTTTGGGTAATGGCCTTACTGGTGTAGCTACCAGACTTTAAAGTGCATTCTAGTTAATAAGAATTCAAGATATGAACACATCTCTGATTTAGGATGATATAACCTCACCCCACCCACCACCCCTCTGTCCTCTCCTTTTGCCTTGTTCTCTCCTCATCATATTTGGGCCAGCAAGTGGAGGTTGAAGTCTCAGCCAGGCTTATTAAGACAGTAAAGACACAAAGCATAATGACAACCTAGAGGCAAAGCCATTTCTCAGGTACTCTGCCTTTTTGAGTGACTTTATTATTATATCTGTTTCTGCATGAAAACATTATTATGCCCAATATTTAATTAAGCTTAGCATCTGTTAATAGACAGATTTTGATATCCTTTCCTTTTTTAAACATTGTATAATGAAACAATGTTTCAAACTTGGATAAGTATTTGGTAGAGTGATCCATATAATCCTACGATCAGCAACTTCACGAAACCCTTATAAGAAGAAGGCCTTGTTAAACTAAGACCTTTTTGCATGTTGATAAATTGTAAAATAAGTAGAAGCTAGTTTCCTAAGCTGAATAGTAGAAAGAGAAGGTGTGGTGTGGATGAATAAATACAAGGTCAAGTAGAGGAGATAAAATCCATGGAGGATTTTGGAAATCATGAAAAGTATTTTGCACTGGATTTCTAGATGGAAGGGAAGACAATAAAGGTCACCACCAGGGATAAGGCTGATTTTACTCCAGGAAATAATGGGAACGAATACAGTAACACCCCTCTGTTCTGAGATAGATGGGATATGCAAAACATGCAATATACTCATTGTCATTGCAGACTCCCATCTTGGAAGCCACTTACTTTCAGGTGAACCTGCTTGTCTCATCTATATTTATTGTTCATCACAATTACTTTGCCTGAAATTCTGAAATGTGTGCACCTTTTAGATACTATGTAAAAAAAAAAAAAAAGGTCCAGTTTTCCAAACTAATTTGTATTCAAAGTGTCATCTTATTCAGAGAACTAGGTTTATTTTGCTATATACTATGATGGAATATTAAGCAGATTCCATTCAGTTCCCGCTTCAGAACCACTTCATTTTCAAAATATCACTGAGGCATAAGTTAATTAAATTACATAAATTTGAGGCCGTGACAGCAAAAGTAGTGTTTGAAATAAATAGCTGTTCTTACTGAGTTCTTACTGAAGTCCCTATTTTAGGAAGGTGTGGTGATCGCTCGTAAGTGTAATTAATAATCTTTCTATAAGTCTGAGGGGAGGACTGACATATATTCTTGTGCTTGTAAAGTAGGATCATTGTTGTTGCCTACTAATACTCCTGTAGAGTAGAGCTCATTCATAAGCTAGACAGGAGAATTTAATGATGTAAAATCCAATGTTAATCATGCATAGATATTCTCATGGTTCAGACTAAAGACTTTATCATAGGTGGTAGTCTATCGCAGGTATTTAATGTCGCTTGATTCATAATAATGATTTGAAGCTCCCAAGTGTATGCCACTAAAACTAATTCTGCTTTATAGAAGTGCTTTCTGGGTAATGTGGCTGAGTATGGCATTGTTCAAAATTGTGGGTAGCAATTGACTTTAGTTAACACATCAATAAGCAGCGTTTCATGGATGATGAATAGACTTACTATCATTTCTTCATTGTGAAGTGTTAATTTTGGGCACTTAGCCAAAGCGTCTGTGCCACATAGGCTATATTTCCTAGAGCTCACCTCCTAACATATGCTTTTTAGGCACCTTCATGGCTAACCAGACTTTCAAAAAAAATTAACAGTACCAGCGTGCTTCCATTTTTCTCAGTGGGATCTGCTAGTTGCTAAGCACATCAGACTACCTAATGGGATGTTCAGTTGAGTTTGCTTGAAAATTGTGGGTGCTGAGCACACTAAAAATTCTGGAACCTTGGTATTGAAAGGTTCTGATGAAAAAGTCAGGATAAAGCCTTGCTTATAAAAAAAATTCTGGCACAACTTCTCGTTTCCAATCCTGGCTGGAATATGAAAGAAAAGAAAAAAACTAAGATGGTGGAAAGGTTACATTTTTATTCCCTTTGGGGGGGAAAGATCAGTATGATCTTGGAGCAAAAGTTTTGAGGGAGAAGAAATTATTCTTATTTTTTTCTGAAGTATTTTTTTAAAAAATTTATGCACATACTTGTATGACCCTTTTCTAAGGTCTGACCATGACAGCCGAATGTGATTTTAAAACAAATAAAAAATCTGGCCCCATTTGCCCAAGCAACACAAATAACTTTAGTGTACACTTTAAAATAAATAATAATATTAATAATAAATAAATAATTAATAAAACAAAACAAAAAACCTGTGTCCATGACTGATTAACCCGTTGATTCCTTTTAGTCATAAGGATAGGGCCCAATTCTGTGTAACCAGTGTTTTGAAAGACCTTGGGTGATGGGGTGCCTATTGGCCCCATCTTGGAATCACCTTTTGCTTCCCTGCCGGAACCAAAACGTCACATCCAGCAGACGTGCCGGCTGATTCCGGTGGGGAATCTGGGGGGGGGGGGGGGCTGCGCGGCGCAACGTGTGACTGCACAGCCCCGCTCCCCCATGTTCCCTCAGCCATCCACCCTCCTAAAGACGGGTGGGCTCAGCAGCCAGTCCAGCCACTGCGCCCGATTCCAACCCAGGGTCTGGGCCACGGCCCAGAATCGGTGGCGGTAACAGACATTACCATCTGCCGATTCTGGGCCGTGGTTCAATTAACCACGCTTTTGGGGATGGTGCCCGGGCCATCCTCGAAAGCGTGGTTATTTTGCTCACTGCCAGTGGTTCACCGTGGTGAACATCTGGCGACGAGCAACCAGATGTTACGGGACCATCCACCACCACGGGGGATTCACCATGGTTGAGTGTGGTAACGTAACGTCTGAATGGGGGCCACCATTTTAAGAAGGATCTTAACAATTCTGGGGGGACAAAAACAGAGCATTATTCTGCTTTAACTGATTTATCAGAGACTCCACTTCATAGGCAGTAACAGCAGGCTAGACCAGCAGCTCTAAATCGCTAAGACTAGGGCAAGAATCAGTGTTATTTCTGTTGAACAAAGATGCAAAATGTTGCTCCCATATTTAGGAATGCAACTAACTGAACCAAGAAAAGAGTCTGTAACTGCTCTGTTAATCAGTCTCCAGAAGGCAGTACTGTCCTTCTCATAAGCTGCCAAAGCCAAAGTAGAACACAAGGCCCTATAGCATGTCCATTTTTTGTCCCTCAGCAAGTATTTGTAATTGTTTTTCAAAGAAGGCAGTGAGGCACTTCCTTCAAATTCGCTCTCCTATATCTGCGGTAGAGCCTTCTAAGCTCAAATCTGAGCCTTCTATATGAGCCTTCTAAGCTCAATTAGAACTGAATATAAACTTCTTTTATTTTTTTGAGGGGGGAAAGGGTTGGCATTGGTAAATGATTAATGATCTTAATAAATTGTAAAACAGGAAAGCTGGAAAGATTACAAGTTAAATCACTGTTTTCCTGTAAATGAAAATAGTTCTCCATAGTTTTGGGTAAACAGATTTGATTGATACATGAATATTTGCAAATATTTTGAATACCCATATCCAGAAACCACAAAATGCCAATGCATGCTGTTCACTGGTAAAGAGATTAGGAGACAGAGAGGGCACTGTGCAGTTATTTAGACAAGGGAAGATCCGGAATGTATTTTAATTCCATCAGCCTGCTGTTAGGATATAGAGGATGCAGATCAGAGCCAAAAAACAGAAGAAAAAATTAAAAGCTAACGCCAAAAGGATCTGTGGATAAAAATCCTGACTGGGTCTGATTTCACAGCTTCCATGTATTAAAATGTTTTCCAGCCATGCCTGTGTTATACGTTCCACTGCAAAACTTGTTCTGTCTTATAAAGTCTTGGCCAGATTGACTGATTGATTGATTGAATTAATTTCTATACCGCCTTTCCCACAAAGCTCAGGGCAGCTCACAATCCACAAACTAAATAACAGTTTAAAACATTAAAATTCATACACTAAAAACACCTCCCCTCAAAACCCCCCCTCCCCTGCCACTCCACCGAGAAGAACCCCCAATCCTTGCCTGCCGAAAGCTTTTCCAAATAAAAATGTTTTGCACCGCCTCAAGAAGATAGCCAGACTCGGACTCAAGAGAACCTCCTGGGGAAGGGAGTTCCACAACATGGGGGCAGCAGCAGAGAACGCTCTCCCGCACACCCCATCCTACAGACAAGGGTAGCAGATGGAATGCGCAGGAGCGCACCCCAGGCCAACTGTAGGGGCTGCAAAGGGCCATGGTAGGATAGGTGGTCTTTCAGACTATCATTTTTCACACTATCATACTGTGATAGTGAAACGTCTCTACAGGTAGTTTCACACATGACAGTGCCAGAGCACTGCCATGGATGTACCCAGTCGTGGGTTGGGTCATTACTGCAACCAGGAGTCAGCCGAGCCCCCAAACTAATGTGATGAGGTTGTGGACACAGCGTGGGGGTGAGGTTGGGTGGACATGTGTCCGCCCAGCCCTGCACTGCATGCAGTGTCCCACCCCCTCCCTGAAAGGCAGCCTTGATGGCTAATGATGGTTGCCATGGTGCCCAGCCACCCCCTGCCAGCACTCCAGACCATGGTGAGTAAAGTGAACTTTCAAACGCGAAAATCTGCTTTACTCTGGTTCCGGCAGCTGCCGGATCCCAATTGTGGTGGCAGTTATCCAAGGCTGTGACTCTGGGATTTCCCTAAGTCACATACTGGGCTATCCCCCACCATGGTCAGGATCCAGTCCCAGGAAACATCTGGTGGGTGCATTTCAACATGACGGTGGCCCTGTTCAAACCGTGCTAAAACATGTTAAACTGGGCCACTGTCACATTTGAAAACACCCTCCACCTGACTTTTTGCGTGCCTGAGAAAGGGCCCCGTGTGGCCTGAAATCCTTTCACCAACAGAAGTTGATCAAGTAAAAGACCATCTGAACTGCTTTGTCTCATCTCTTACATTTGGCACCAACACTGAAACAATACATCCTCTAGTCTCCATTTAATGGAACTATTATTTTGAGTAGCGAGCCAGCTGAACTGGAACAAATTCCGCGTATGTCTTTATTTGTAGGTTATTTTTCCTGTTTTAACTTGGCTTAATTAATTTCCCAACTAAAATAATTGTAAATGTTCTCTTGGATGCTAATAATATTGGGGGGCAGGGGGCTTCCTTCCATCCTTGTCCTTTTTTGTTTTTGTGTTCCCTGTTCCCTAGTTAAGATCATAAGAAGTCCCATAATGGGTCATAGGGATGGGCAAACAGATCGTGGTTCGGGTTCGGCCGTTCGGTTCGGCTGCGTTCGTTTCGTCCGTTCGTTTCGCCCATTCGGTTCATCAGTTTGGATGTTTGGCCGTTCGGTGGTTTGGGTCGAATGTTGAGTTCCAATTCGGTATTCGGTTCGGTCGGGATCGATTTGGTCTTTAGTTCAGTGAAATCAGGAACTGAAAATGACATTTGTTTTTTGAAATAAAAGGAAAAAACTAAAAAACATATTCCTGGCTATAACATTTTTGTTTCTTACTACTTCTTGATGAAATTTAGGAAGATTGTACCCCCAATGGAGGGCACCAAGTGTCCCAAAATTCGGAACGATTAGCTAAAAGAAACCGATTTCAGAAGCAATTGAATGTTGTGATTTTAAGAAAAGCTCCATACACATTCATGGCTACAACTTCTTTATCTTGCATCCAATGTTCATGAAACTTGTGCATATAACATCCCTCCATATGCTTAATATCTCTGCCTATTTTAGGAAAGAGTGGATAAAGGGTCCCAAGGGTATAAGACATTAACCTGAAAATACATTTCCAGCTGTTACATTTTGATATTCCATTCTGTTTACAGGATATTTGACAGGAATGTATCAAATACCTTTCCTGCCATTTCAGCAAATGTACAGGAGATTTTGATAAAGGGACCCAATTATATAAGCAATAGATGTTGTCCCCATGAAGATCATTATTCAGATGAATATCAGCATATTCAGTGCCAGTCAGAGGCAGGCACCCTGCATGGCAGGGGGAGAGAGACTGTAGGAGGAAGGATGTGGAGCAACCCCAAAGACTGACAGACACATTCAATGGCCAAACACATTACTGCAAGCTTCTAGCTTTACAGGACCAATTGGTAGTGGTTTCGAGGTGGGCATAGGGGGCGGCCCTGTGGCGGGCATAAGCAACATAACTGGGACTTCTGAGATAGCATCCCAGCAGTCAGGAGACATAGTTTAAACACATCCAGGCTGGCCAACTATCAATCACATCCTGCAGCACTGAGACAGAGGACATAAGAGAATTTCTATTGACTCTTTCCTAAACCGATGCTTCTGAATTCCCAGAAACAAGTGGGGGAGATATGTTGGGATGGCCCCAGCACAGAATGAGGATATTTGGTTGACATTTCTGTTGGCCAATTCGCATCTTATACCACAGTGACATCAGAGAATCCCAGGCATAGGCCCCTTCTCTACATATGTTGTACAGGCATATAAAATTGGGGCCCTTTATAATATCTTTCTGATATTTGGAAGAGATAATCATGAAAGTGAAATATATAGTCTGGCCAAATTTCATGTACACTGGTTGGACTAAAAAGATGTTATAATCAGACATACATTTATATGTTAATTGCTTATATCACCAAGATATTTTTTCTAATCCTTATGAGATTTGGTAAAGATACTAAATGTTGGAAGGGGTATAAACTGAACAAGTTTCACCTACATTAGATGTGAGGCAAAGAAGTTACAGCTAAGAATGTATATGTAGAATATTGCAAAATACAATAAGTCAACGGCTTCTAAAATCGAATTCCTTTATCCAATTGTTTTGAGATTTGGTACACATAATGCTATCTATTGGAGGTATAGGCATCCCAATTTCCAGACACATAGCTTAAAAAGACAAAAAGTTACAGCCGATAATGTGTTCTCCATTGAAACCAATGGAAATTCAATTCCGAACTCACCGAACGCATCCGGACCGGATGTTCAAATTCGAGTTTGGTTCAAATGTTCGGTTCGGTTGACTGAACTATTCAAGTTTGGTCTGAACTCCGAACTTCTGAATTTGAGTTCGGTTCGAACGTTCGGTTCAGTCGACCGAACTATTTGAGTTCGGTCCGAACTCCGAACCGCGTTCGCCCATCCCTAGTGGGTCAGACCAATGGTACATCGAGCCCAGCATCCTGTCTCCAACACTGGTCACCTTTGGTCACTTCAAAGAAGTACCCAACAAGTCATAATGGAGCAATCCATCCCCTGTTGTTCACTCCTAGCTCCTAACAGTCAGTGGTTACATCCCCCAATTAACTTGACTAGTATTCATTTATGGATCTATCCTTATAGCCATTTATGGACCTTATACAAGCTTTGATTTCCCCGTTCTTCTCCCAGGTATGGTTTATAGCTGCCATCTTCCTACTGGTGTCCCTCTATCTACTTCTTTGCCGGGCCGGAGACGCATGTCGGGGGCATGGCTTGAAGGGGCATGATTAAAGGGGCCTGCCCTTCAGTCGGGCCTGGAGATTGGGATGGAGGGGTCACTGGTGGGGTTGCCCAATGTGAGGTTTCTACTGGTGAAAGTTGTGAGGAGGCCTTCCTCTACCCCCGGTGAGAGAGGGGTGGAGAAGGAGGACTACCCCTGGTGGCAGCAGGGGATGGAAGGAAGGATGGTTTGATACTGGTAGAGTGGGTACTGGGATGGGTTAGCAAGGCATATTGTTAGATGTTATTATTATTGAAATGTTAAATGGGAGGGTAGGGTTTTCTTGTGTATTGTGATGTATTTGGTGTTGGGTTTCCCCTGTGTGGGATAAAAACCCTAATATTGTATTTATTATTGATGTGAGCCGCCTCGAGCCAACTTTGGTTGGGAGAGTGCGGGGTATAAATTAAAGATGAAATGAAAAAATCGTTAGTCCCTATAATTGTGATAATCTCAGCTTTTTTCTCTCTCTCTCATATCTCTATTTTATACAGTTATATAATATATATGTGTGTGTGCATGTGAATGTGTGTGGTTGATATATATCAATAAAATGTGTGTGTACACACACATACACAAATTAGTGTCCAGAATTGCAGACAAGAGGTTTAAATATGAACAAAATATAACTTAATGACCCTAAAAGAATGAAAAAAATATATTAAAAATTAAGATCTTTTTAAAAAGAATATTTGGTTTTTTTATAAATCAGTCTCAGAATTTCTTGGGTTTGAAAAATAATTTTGGAATGATTAGAATTACGCACTAATGACTTTGGTAAATCAAGTAGGATGAACTGTTATGTCTTAGAGCTAATGATTGTGGAGGATTTAAGATGGCATGTACAAGGAGTGGGACACTGGGGCAAATTACGAGTTCAGGTTTTCTCGGTTTTGGTTTAAAGCTTTTTAATGGATTTAAGTACCGGTCTGTATTTCAGTTCCATATTTAAATCCATGGACACATTTTAAACCATTTTCCCCACACCCCCATCCCTCAGGGGTCTTTCAGGGTGGATTTCCCCCCATCCTCACCCCGAGGGGGCCCAGCATATCCATACCAGCCTTGGAGGGCTTGATTGAAGCTCCTGGCAGGCCTTCTTACTGTGGTGCTCTGCCGAGCTCCCTACTCTATTTGTAGCGCACATGTGCAAAATGACTGTTACTCTTAACCAAAATGGTAGTGGCCAAAATGACATCGCTGTCTTTTTGGTTAACAGTGGTGGCCATTTTTTGCAAGTACAAAATGGCCCCAGTGGCCATTTTTCACATGCGTGCTGCAGAACAGGGAGCTCGGCAGCACACTCAAGAAAGGGAGCAGTGCCAGGTGGCCCCCACAGCAGTGGCAGGTCAGCGGAGTTTCAAACAAGCCATCAGAGACTGGTAAGTGCATGTCTCAGCCCTGCCAGGTGGGGGGCTTCAGATTAAAAAGTAATGGCCTTTTCCAGGCTGTTATGGTTTAATTTGAAACTGAACGTCCCACCCATATTATGTACACATTACCTATTTATTTTTTTAAAAAGAAACAAAAACTCAAGACTAGACATACTGTCAAAATTTTCCTTAAATTTCAGTGGCGGCATTTGTATATGAAATCAGTCATCGGATGTGGTTTGGAGATGCTTATTTTTAAGCTACACAATTTGTGTAAGCTATGCCCTTATTTATCCCAGGCTGACCTTGCTACAGTGAACTAGTGTGACCCAGTGTGGTGCAGCCAGATAAGGTCCTGGACTTGGTCCTGTAGAGCCAGAGTTCAACTCCTTCACTAGCCGTGAACTCACTGGGTGGCCCTGGGCAAGTCACAACCTCTTCCCCTAGAGAATCAGTGTTGTGTAGTGGATAATGTGCTGTTGGACTTGGACCTGGGAAGCCAGTGTTCAAATTCTGCCCTAGCCATGAACTCACTGGGTGGCCTTGGGCAGTTACAACTTCTCAGCCTTGGTTCCCCACCTGTAAAATTGGGAACATGTGTGTTTTTGTCTCTCCCTGTGGTCCTTTCATCCTTGTCCATCTTAGATGGTAAGCCACTGAGCAGGGTCCTGTCTTCAAAATCTGTGACTAAAGCACTGCATACTCCTAGTAGCACTAGATAAATGTTTAGTAGTGAACCATGTCCTAGTGACCATGAGACTTGATTTTTGTAACTCCCTCTATGGGCTTCCAGCCATACTTCTCCATCCACTTGTTCAGAATGTGACAACATGGCTGTTTATGCTTACTTTTTCGGGCAGCCGTGATCATATTATGCATGCCCTGCATTCTTTGCCTCTAGAGCAGCAGATTTAATTTAAGATTGCACCACTGGTTTTTAGGGTCCTCAATGCTATAGGCCCTGGCTATATTTGAGACCTGCTTTTGGAGCCTTGTCCTGGTGGTTATCTGCACTCAGAAACCACCCACTGTTTAGGGATTCCACCATTGTGCCTTACATCAGTGGGCAATTGGGCCTTTGCTACTGCAGGCTGCTAAGTGTGAAACTCCCTCCCTCCAGATGTCTGTCTTGGTTTCTCCCTCCTCATCTTTAAAAAGTGCCTGAAGACTTGTTTATTCTCCATGGCTAGTTCCCCTTAATGTAGTTTATTCTCCCTCTTTACATTCCCCCCCTTTAAACCAGGGCTGGCCCTACTGTGGGGCAGCTCGGGGCGGCTGCCCTGGGTCCTGCTCCTGGGGGGGCCCCGCACTCGTGGTCCCTAGCTCCCGGCCTGACAGTGGCTGGAAGCTGGGGACCCTGCATGGGAACCCCTTGGCTGATTGACCGGTTGGTCCACATCTCCCCGCCTCTACCACATGCCGTGCTCCCCCTCCACTGCCTGTCAGTCTTGGCCAGGGGAAATGTGGGAGAGGTGGGACCCCTGCCTCTCCCTCATTCGCCCTGGCTGAGACAGTTAGGCAGTGGAGGGGGGGCAGCAGCCAGTGGAAGTCAGGGAGAGGTGGAGAATCTTCCTGCAACTTCCAGTGGTGGCAGGCGACGTCAGATTTAATCTGCTGCTGCTGCGCCCACTGGAGCCTGTTACAGGGAGCCGCCCCAGCAAGCGGGTCTGGCGCGGGGCTCAGGACGGCGAGGGGTGAAGTCACAGCGATGGATGCGGAAGGTAAGTACCCCAAAAATGGGTTGGCTTAGGGATGGGCAGAGGGGAGTGCCCCTTGGCCTGTCCCTGAGCCCAGGCCTGGGTAGCATCCTCCGACTGAGCTGGAGAGAGTGGGCCTCATATTTCTCCTCCGCCCTGGGCCCTGTGGATTCTAAGGCTGGCCCTGTTTTAAACTGTTTTTAATGGATTTATAATTTAATGGATTTCCATGTTGTGAAGCTTTTCAAGCACAATTTGGTGTTGGAGCACTATAGAAATAAACATTAGTATTATATTTACTTGGAAGTCTGAAACAGGGAGCAGCATTGGAGGGGGGCAAGGCACTAAAGTTCTGGTGTGCAGTGGTCAGGCTTTTTAGGTCTAGAAACTGGCAGAGCTATGGAAACACTTATATTGAGATGTGTGCAATACAACAATTTAATCTGGAATGCACTGATGGGTGACAAATGTGCAAACTCAAGTTGAAATGAGTGTAGTGTCTTCCTCATTCACAAAGGGTATGTAAAGGGGTTGACTGACTTTGGGCTGTATCCCCAGATGTGAAGACTGGTGTCACCTACTTTCCTCTCAGCCTACATACAGGGATCAATCTGCCTATAGGTTTGGGAGGCAAGGGTCTGTGTGTCTCTCAGCTGTACTCCTCTCCCTGAGGACTCTGTCTCTCCCGCCCCTTTCTTCTCCACACAGAATCTTTCCTTATTTTGAATATTTTCCAATGACAAGATTGAAAAAAATCCACCTTGATACCACTTCTCTTCTTCCTCCCCCATTTTCTTCCCCCCCCTCCTTCTGAATCTTTCCTATCCTTCTCACAAGCTTCTCTTGTTGAGACCACCTCCCCTTCTAACCCAACCCCTCTACCTAGCCCCTTGACCCATGTGTGCCCCTTGTGTTGATATACCTTTAAGAGCTTCATGTACAAGCGGTTATATTTGCCTGGGATTTTGGAGGGAAGGAGTCAGAGGAGGCGGGGCAGAGAGAGCAAGAAGAGGAAGGGCAGAATGGAAACAAGAATAAAAAAGAAGCTTGTTTGTGAGACTGTCTCCTTTGTCTTCTTGAGAATAACACACCCCTATCCCCCCTCACATGTGTGAGGATTGGTAGGAATGAGATTAGGGTGTCCATACCATCCCTTTAAAAGAGGACGCTTATGAAAAATACGTTTTGCATGGCTGCACTGGAACAATACAGCCCTGCAACATGTATTTTTCATAAGCGTCCTCTTTTAAAAGGGAGGTTTGGACACCCTAGATGGGATGGCTGTGAATAGGGAGGGATGGTGTGGCAGGGTGAAGTCTAAAAGGAGAGTAGTACCAGCAAGGGGAAGCGGGTACTACCTGGGGCACAGACACTGAGCAGAATGGAGGGCCATGTCTGATTGCCTGTTGACCTCTATTTGTCTCCATTGTCTCATCCTCTCTACAGCACATCATCAGTTTCTCCCTTTCTACTGGCTCCATTCCCTCTGCTTTCAAGCATGCCACCATCTCCCCTATCCTTAAGAAGTTCACTCTTGACCCCTCCAACTACCACCCTATCTCTTTCCTCCTGCATCCTTGACCAACTCTCCTCCAACTCCTCCCTCGACCCCTTTCAAACTGGCTTCTGTTCTCTCCACTCAAGTGAGACTGCTCTTGCCAAAATTACCAAGGACCTTCTTTTAGCTAATTCTCATGACCTCTCTTGTACTGCTTGATCTCTCTTCTACCTTTGACATTGTTGACCACACCCTCCTCTTATAGTTGCTTCACTCTGTTGGCTCCCAAATCCATTTATGGGTCACATTGCACCACCAACACCACCTCCTGTGGCTCATGAGGATGAGAAAGAATATATCGTCCACCAGATACTGGACTTCTAATTGCATCACAGGCATCTCCAGTATCTTGTGGACTGGGAAGGCTATAGCCCAGAGGAGCGTTCTTGGGAACTGGCATCACAAATACACACTTCCTACTCTTGTCCATGACTTCCATTTCTGTTTCCTGGACAGATCAGCACCTCCCACCAGGGGCCACCCTTTGTGATGGGCCCTGTCACCTGTGCCGCCTGCCATTGAGGGTGTCTTCCTGCTTGCAGTCCCTGTCAAGGTACTGAAACACAGGATGGCACTGTGCCACAGTTAGTGGCAGATGATGAGACACCATCCACCAGGCAGAATGGCGGGCACCACAGTTAGTGACGGATACTGAAACATCATCGACAAGCTGAAATAGTACCCAGTCACTGTGCCATGTGCTATGGCCATGGCCAATAAAGAGCCATTACTGGGTGAAAGGGGAGGCACAGGAAGCTCCTAAAATGTCCTCTGTCCCTGTATTACGGAAACATAGCCATGACATCATTGGATTGCCAACTGTGAGGATCTCCTGCTGTGGATTGTTATTGTTCCTGCTTCAAGCCCCTATCCCTGCACCTTGCTGTTCAGCTCTTGCGTTCCCACATCCCCTCTGCTCTCACACCATGATCCAGCTCCTGAGTTCCTGCTTCAGCCTCTGATTCTGCATCTTGCCCCACCTCTTGGATTCCTGCATCACATTCCTGACCCTTCCACCCACTCCAGCGTTTGGGCCATAGGACTGGCCCCAGTGCCCTTGCCTGCTCCTTCAGACTGCCTTCCAGACTTTGTCTTGGACTCACAAACTAATCACAAACTCAGACTTCCCTGCTTGCTTTGGTGAGTGCCTATACATGTTCCTCACACATGTGTGAGGAGTGGGAGGGATGGTGTGGCAGGGTGAAACCTAACAGAAATGCTGGCCCTTTAAGGAGAGTAGCAAGACCAGCAAGGGGAAGCAGGTACTACCTGGGGCACAGGCGCTGAGTGGAATGGAGGGCAGCGCCTGATTGCCTCCCACATGGGCTTGGGCATGACTGAAGCCAGAGGGAGAGAGTTATGAGAGAGAATTGAGGGAGTCAAGAACTGAGGCAGGGCTCCGTTTCCTGGCAAGCCAAGCTAAGAGGCTGATGCCTGATCTGCAAGAAGGATCATGCCTGACCCACAAAGCTGTGGATAGCAGGGAGTGATGGAGTTGTATGGAAATAACCAGAGCAGCCTGTGGAAAGACGCCTTGGGTGATACCTGGCCCGAGGAGGGACTGTGCCTGGCCAAAAGGTAGAGACATTTGTACATAAGACTGTAAATGAGGAATGGGACATTGTTTATATTGGTAATTCAGGCTGCTTTTAAATGAGATGCTGAAAAGCGCCTCCTGAACCCAGTGTTGAGAGAAAAGCCACGCAGGGTGTGTTTACATGCTCCCCGTGCTGCCAGAAGTGACGTGCTCCCTGTTGCCAGTAGCGGCGGCGACTGGAGATGCAGCGCTTTGAAGAGGCATGTTCTGAAAGCCTCACTTTTCAGGCTTTCAGAACATGCCTCTTCAAAGCGCCGCATCTCCAGCCACTGCAACTGCCACTTCTGGCAAAGGGGAACACGTCACTTCTGGCAGTGCGGGGAGTGTGTAACACACCCTGCGTGGCTTTTCTCTCAACACGGGGTTCAGGAGGCGCTTTTCAGCACCTCGTTTAAAAGCGGTGAAAGACTCAGAAGAGCTAGATTCCTCTGTATACTGTGGCTTTGGGCCTAGCTCTACCAATACTTATTCTAGGCGTAACTGTCCCTGCTACACATGGGAATTATTTTATACACATTTTGCTGAAGAATTGTTGTTTAACCTGTTGTAAAGCACCTTGAGCCGCTTTTAGGATAAGGGAAGGTATAAATAAAATAATAATGATAATAATTAATAATAAAGGCTCTGATTTGGACACTTCAGCCCCTGTGAAAAGTCTGTGTGAATGTATATTGTTTTTCCACTGGTATACTAGAGGAATAAGTCAGAAATCAGAGAACCACAGAGCTGTCCCTTGGCCACATCTGCAGCATTTGCACTATTTCCTCATTACTTAGCTTGGGAATCCACTGGCCATTCCTTGCCTCAAAAGCACCTCTGCATCTTGCATAAGGCACCTGCTTCAGATCTCATTTTCATGCCATGGAACAGCCTCTGATTCAGATATACGGATGGCCTGGGCCTCTCTTCTGTGGTACTGTAGTGATACCACTAGGTTTTATATTCTCTGCACTTGCCAAAAGGAGAATTTGCTCACAGGGAGCAGACTCTTAATTTGTCACACTTCAGATACATACCCACATTTCACTAATTGCTCTATCATTATGCATTCCTGGTAGCGTACTTAACTTTTCACTTTATAATAGCGGGGTGGGTGGGTGTGTGTGTCAGAAACACCAAATATATGTAGGAAATAAATGAAGGCTAACAATTTCCTCTCACTTCTTTCTGGTAACTTAAACAAGAGGAAATCTCAATGTAATACTGTGGCAGAGTGGGGTCACAGAGAACTGAGGAACCAAGATGGCTACTGACAGGAAGTCAGTGAGTTTGGGGCATGGCTCAGCCTGTAAAAGAAGTGGCTGAGTCAAGAAGGTAGTTGTGTGGGACCTGGGAGCAGGCTAGGAACTGTGAGTTCTTGAGAAGAGCTAAGCAAGAAGGTCCTGAGATAGAGTCAGAGTTAGCCCTGAGAGGAAACATTGGCTGGGAGCTCTGGAGATAGTGCAAGCCAGAGACTCAAGGGCTTGACCCCGAGAACTGTATTGAGGTGTGGAGAACTGTATATAACTTTAATAAAGTACATTTGAGTATAATTCCCAGGGACTTTGGCATACTTGGGCCCTGATCCTGACAAGA
This sequence comes from Sphenodon punctatus, assembly GCA_003113815.1. Classification (NCBI taxonomy): domain Eukaryota; kingdom Metazoa; phylum Chordata; class Lepidosauria; order Sphenodontia; family Sphenodontidae; genus Sphenodon; species Sphenodon punctatus. The sequence goes on from QEPC01001394.1 coordinate 4,125,777, forward strand.
CTTACATGTAGCAAGAGGCACCCTGTGACATCTGGTGGAGAATGTGGGCAAGCCCTAACATTAGCCATCAAGCTGACTAAGTGAGAAGGGGGTTTAAAGTCCTGCAGTAGGGAGATGAAGTCAAAAGAGAGAATTGTTCCCTGGGAGTGAGAGAGTTGTTGAGGAGCACCCTGTCTGAGCTCCCTGAGGAGTCAGATGAGCCTGGGCCTGAAGCAGATGAACTAGAGTGGTTCTGCAAGGCAGAGATAAACCCAAGATGGCAGCAAGAGGACTACACCCAAAATGGTGGCAATCGGTGAGTCTGGAACTGGGTCGAGCCAGAGCTATTGTGTCATGGAGGTGGCCAGCAGGAGCAGTCAGCACAGGCTTCAAGGAGACCAAGAGTACCATGGGAACTGCAGAGACAGCATGGGACTAGAGGTACAGGGGATCTTGTGATGGTTGTGCCCCGAGATTGTGTTAAACATGTCGGGGGAAAGGACATTTGCAGCATTGGCACAGAGAAGACCCAAGTCACAGAGAAGCCCATAGACTCTGGGTCAACAGAGGTGGGGTTTCGTGGGGTCTCCTGGAAATAGAGACTTGGACTCAGAGGACTGTTCAATGTGTAAGGGAATAGGGATTAAAAATGGAACAAACCCCCAAAGATATTGGGACTGTTGTGGACAATATGGGGGAATGGAGTTAAAGGATCTTGGGATTACCACAGGGAGTGGGATCATAGTAGAGAGAGAACCCCAAAAGGGAAACAGACTCTCAGGGAGTGGGAAAAGGTGCTGGGTATAACAGAGTGCATGACATCTGCAATATGCATGCCCTGAAAGAAAACACCTGGGGAGACTAAGAATGGCTAGAAGGCCAGAGAGAGACAATGCTGGGGATATGGACTATGGGGTCATGTGAAAAGAACATGTCCAGCCCAACAACCACAGAGAGGGAGACAACCTGAGGAAAAGGGATGACAAAAAGATCTGAGAGATCAAGGCACCCAGTCTGGGATAGGGGGACAAATGTATGGAAAATGACTTGCCAATGTTAAAGAGCTGGTAAAGGAGAATGAGAACCTGGGAGAGGAGATGCAGGGGCTAAAAGGGATCCAGGAGAAAATGATAAAGCAATTGGTATCCCTGAAGCAGGTAATACACCTTAAGGTGACTCAGGGTAAGGAAGTGGATCAGGCAGAGCATAAAAGTGAGTAAAGAAGCCTGATGAGGAGGCAGAAGCAGCAGTGGTTTGTACGGCCAATTTGGAAGCTCTATACTAGTCATCTGTGGAGGAGGTGAAGGTAGACAAGTTAAACCCTGGAGCAACTTATAAAGATGTAACTGAGGAGGTCTGGAGAGAGAGAGATTGAACTCTTTAGTTAAGAAGGGGAATATAAAGAGGAGGGGTAGTAAGTAGTAAGGGGAGAGAGAATACGATGTCAAGTGAAGATTGGGAAGAAAAAACAGCTGAAAACATGAAAGCTGAGGAATCTGAGGAGTTGGTGCAGAGAGCACAAAAGAGGGTTATGTAAAGCTCTAGAAGAGAGGGAATTGTAGAAGAGTACTTGTTAAAACAAAATGAGGAAAGAGGGCTTTAGAGCTGGGAGATGACAAGGCTGGGTGGGTCTGTCTTCCATTCCTCCGCAAAAAGGGAATATTGGGATTAAAGGTTGAGAGAGAGAGGTGGTTGAGAACCTTGGGCATTGTCCTAAATAAAGAGTACTTGGAGCTGAGAACTCTAAACAAATGTGAAAAAGGAACTCTGCCTGTATTGTCAGACAAGGCTTGCCTTTCGGTAACCCTGTTTTGCAGGGGAGGTATGTGGCAGAATGGGGTCACAGAGAGCTGAGAGAGAGCCAAGCTGGGTGCTAACAGGAATTCAGTGAGTTTGGGGCATGGCTCAGCTTATAAAAGAAGTCACTGAGCCAGGAAGGGAGTTGTGTGGGAACTGGGAGCAGGCTGAGAGCTGGGTAGGAATTGTGAGTTCCTGAGAAGAGTTAAGCAAGAAGGTCCTGAGACAGAGTTAGCCCTGAGAGGGAACATTAACTGGGACCACTGGGAGCTCTGGAGATAGGGAAAGGGGAGGGGGCGGGGGGGGAGGAGGTTGACCCAGAGAACTGTACTGAGGTATGGAGAACTGTATATCACTTTAATAAAGTACATTTGAGTACAATTCCCAAGGACTTTGATATACTTGGGCCCTGATCCCGATAAGACTTACACCTAGCAAAGGAACCCTGTGTCATTTGTTGCTTTTACCTGGATCACATCCACGCCCCTGCCCTGCTTTGCACCCAGGTGGGCCATCCATTTCAAGGCAGCCAGAGGCGGAGCAGCGGTCCATCTACTCACAACTCCACTCCTGGCCAGGGGTTGCCCCAGGCAATGCCAAAGAGCTGTGGGTGGCAGCCTAGTGCAGCGGCTGATCCACCTGCAGGTCTATGGTGTGCGGGAAGGGGGCACTGTGTGGGTGGACCACGGCAGTACCGGGTCCATTTAAAATGGGCCCAGGCATGGCTGCAAGCAGGCAGACATAAAGGTGCACTCCTGGACTTGCTCCAGAGTTGAGCACCACCGCTTCCATCTAAAGACACCCATTGTGAGTAGGATGCAGTAAAATAGGGGCTTGTTTTCACTGGCATTATTTGTTTTCATTCTTGCATTATATCTTTTCATGGAGTTTAAGGAAGATTCTGCGCATTATTGACTAGAGTGAGGATTACGATATGGCACAGTAATAAAATTCCAATCACACCCCCACACAGAATATTTGTATGACAAGTGCTCTCTGTGTGCGTATGTATGTGTATATGTGTGTGTAATATATATATATATATATATATATATATATATATAAATACATAAAAAGTATGCACCCTATGTTTGTTGCTTATAATAACATAGACAAGCTCTGTGTGAGGTTGATATCTAACTTTATTAATACAATACTGTTCATTGGTTATCTGAGGGGGGCAGAATTGTTTGGGGGGTTTTGATGTCAAAAGGCAAGACGGAAACTGAATTAAGACCTTGGGACTGGTTCCTAAAGAGTTATTTCTGAAAGTCTAAGATAACAAAACTTTGAAACTTCTGCATAATCATTCTGCTATTAAATTGCATTCTAATCAGTTCATAGAACCAGAATTACAGATTTTAGCTGCTTGACTTAATAGCTCTTTTTCATGCTATTTTATAGGTACTAGATACTGCAAATTGCTACAAATGCACATGTGATTTATTTAATTTATTTTAAACTTATATCCCACCTGTCTCCAAGACTTAGGGGCTTGCTATAGTGGTTCAATGCGCTAAATATCAAATTCTCTGTTATGATGCCATGTATCAATATTGCTCTCAGACTCGGTGATGTTGAGCTTATAAATGCTTTTTCATAGCATGAAGGATTTACCTTGTTTAATCACACTGGTTCAGACAAAATAGAAATTAGTCTAAATCTTAGCCAACTTTCTAGATGAGCTAGGGCTCTTTGCCTCCTGTGATATAAATGTCTTGCCCTGTAGGCCTTACAGTTGAATTGTACAGTCCCTTTTGCTTTCTTTCTCTACATATTCTGAATGGAAACCTAGAAGGTTGGCAGACACTTCGTTGCACAAACTACATATTTACTGGCACTCTGGAGTACAAATACTGAGGAAGCCTGCTATTGTGCAGCACCTCTCTAATAAGCAGACCCAGCATTTTCCAGTTTGGGTCTCCATATCACAGTAGGGTCTGGGAAGCAAGTAACAGGAAATCCCCAGAATGCTGGCAGAGTTTCACTTAGCAGTGCGTTGTGCCAAGCAGTGAGACAGCCAAGCCAGTTGGACCCTCGTCTTGAAAGAAATTGAGAGAATGGCCGCATCAGTGACTAGGGCAGGGAGGGAGTATGGGTTTTCTGCTTGGAATAGTTTCTCAAATAGACAAGCTACAAACTGCTCTAATTTTGCTTTTAAAGAAATCCTTATGGTATAGTGTAAAGCTATTATTTACAAAGTATCTTGGTTGCCAATTTTGTGTAAACTAGATAAGAAAACCTTTGAGAAATTAACTTTGCTTGCACTAGCCCAGTATTTGTGAATATTGCAGATGGAAAGTAAATAAATACGTGGACACAGCTTTCCACAAATATCTCCACAGCACCTACTTAGTCGTCTTTCATATCCATTCCAGGCATAGATTGCTATTGGTACATTTCATTCCTGATACTATCATTTGGAACTTTGAAAGAAGATAGGAATTAAAGTTGTAAAATAGTCTAGTCAGAAGATGCATTGAGATGGATTGGGATTATAGACTGGCGTTGGCTTTGCATAGTTCAGAGAAGGGCCTGAAGCATTTCCTTGAGTCTGTTCCTTATGCTGTGCACTCAGAGATCGATCAAAACATAATCTCTTACTGTCGAGGAGTGGAGGAATCTTGTAAATCTAGTACCATCATAGTAGGTGGGATTGGAATTTGAGGACTTGGACCCGCTTGGTGAGGGAAGTCAATGTTGTCCCCTGCTATCATGTGCTCTTTGACACCATACTCCTCCCCAAATTGTTTGTTTCTGAGGCATGGTGTCTGTCACAGGTTGGAGGTCCGCATCCCTACTTTACAGGTTTGAATGACTCAGTTTTCCTTGCGTACAGCCCACTTAAATCAGTTTTTCTTGCTGGCCGATTCAAGCCTGCCGCAGGGACAACCCCTTTGTCACCCAAGGGCCCGATCCTTCCTGTTTACAGACTCTTTAATCTCTGGGTTTGCAAGAGCTTGAGAACTCTTGTTGCTCACTTGTGTTCCAATGTTAGACACAGACACTTCTTCATAAAGATAAGAAGTAAGTTTATTGATTACATAAGCAAGATTGTTGATACAGAGTGGTTACTAGAAATCAAAGGTAAATATAACGCATTCCTGACCTATGCTGGTTGAGTTCCTAAATAAGCATCTTACCCTACCAAGGTCCATAAGTTCTTCTCAGTCCTTGATGTAAGTGACTGGGTCTTCAGTCTTAGAGTTGCTGGAAAGTAAAGTCCCCTCTCTCAGTTCATGGTTCGGCTCAGCCCTCCTGGCTGCAAGATGTTGAGTGAGTTTCCAATAGTCCTTCTCCCCTCTGGGGTACAACTCCTTATATCCCAAGGAGGAAGCCCCTCGTATCTTCTAAAGGCTTCTAGAATTCCTTTTGTTCTCTTTATCAGCTTTTCTGTGTCTCTTGCACGTAGGCAATGGCTGCCTGCATTAGCATATTAAATGTCTCTAGCCATCTGGCTGGGGCAAAGCAACAAACTGTCTTTCCATTTCCTGCAGCTTGGTCAAGTGTCACAGTCTTGATTTGAGTTTTACAGTTCTTAATTGTAACATTACATATATGTGGAACCTTTTGCTTTACATATTTACCAGACTTGTAGTCTGTAGGCCCGTGTTACATGTGTGTGACCCTGTGTTCCTCCGTGACAGTGTCTCTGGTATTGTGCACCTGCTCTGTACTATATCCAGAATCCTCTGGTACCCTGAGTTTTGTTTCATGAGGATAACAGCTCTAGTCAAATTCCCACTATACATTCTATGCAAATCTAGCACACTTTAGCTAAACGAGCATGGTATTTGTAACTGTAGCCAACTATTAGTGCTAACTTGAACATGAGTAGGGAGTAACGTTTGGCTACCAGTTTCTGTTCTTTCAAAAAAAAAAAAAATGAAAAATCCAGCTTCTGTTTTTTTTGTTCTCACAAAAAGCATGATATTCTAAAGAGGTACCCTGGATGTAATTAATTTCCCTAGCTTCTCTTGCCATGAGCAGGGAAAGTAGGGGTTAAGTACCTTCTGTTTCTCTGACCTCCGTGCTTGGAAACTAGCAAGAGGGAATCAAACAAGAAGCAGCCTGTAAGGCAGAGAGACTGCAAGGGGAACCACAAAAGCAAGAGCACTGACCATTTAGGGAGTGAATGTGGAGGCAGTTCCCGTCTCTACCTCAGAAGATACCCCTCTCTGGGGTGAGACTAGAGACTTTCTCTCTGCTTTCCCCCAACTTGTTTGGAGATGTGATGCATCGTTATGGTGATACATTAAATATAACACTTTCAAATTGTTACTCAGTTAATATAATTATGACTGTAACTTTGTACTGGTGCTACATATGTTAGAAAATAATTATAGACAGACTTCAGAATCTGTCCTGATAAAGTTATTCTTACCTTACCCTTGCAGCTTCCCTCTGTGTTCTTCACATGAACGCAGTGGAGATTAAGATGAGTTTCAGTTAGGGGGTAATTCCTCTCAAAGATACACCATTTTTGAATGTAATACTGCCTGCTCACCCTGCAAAGAACTGCTGTTATGAGAAGTGTACAAATACCACTAGTAGCAGTACTGTATTGCACATTAAGGCAAAGTTGTCTTTTTCATTCATGAACTCTACTTCCTGCTCCTATGATCCTTGTCCTTATTCTTCATTGATAATGCCACTGGAAAAATCTTACTTATAGATTAGTGTTTGGTTTTTTTTAAGTAAAGGAGGTGTGTTGGCTCTGCTCTAACAGCACGTTTGTAACAGGCCACCAAAGAGGCTCCTGTCACACGAAAGATAAATTGTTCTGAGACATAACATATGAGTCTGTTCGCAATTGTGAGGTTTACAATTGTAGTGTAATTTGCATGACAAAGCATGTGTCTCAAGAATATTGAGGCCAGTTAAGGTGAGCAGTAGCTGATATGGAGGATATTGTATTACTGTTGTTGTCCTATTAAATGTTAACATCCCCACCCCCCTTCCCCGGTACCATAATCAAGACTGAAGGAAATGTATACCACCTCAACCAGTGTATGAAAGAGAGCAAGAGCCAAACAATTAGTTGGATTGCTAATTTTAATGGTGAACATGTTGCTGTAAACTCTGGTGGTTGTTTAAACATAACACATTAAAATTGTTACCCAGCTAATATAATTATAATGACTATAACTTTGTACTATGGCATATCCTGGAATATAATTGTAGATAGAGGGCAGAATCTGACCTGACCTGAATTCATATGAACATCTGGTAGCAGTTAGCTTCTTTTATTGAGGTATGGGAAGAGGGAATAAATGCTATCAATATAAATGTAGGGGGCAAATTGAATTGCCTAATAAATATGGCATGCTGACCTTGAAAATCTTAGATCACACATTGAATTTGATGGCAAACTAGTAGAGGACATTTTATTTTATTTTTATTTATTTTTTATTTACCAGATATTTATATCCCACATCCTCCTGCAACTCGGCAGCTCGGGACAGGGCACAGCATAAAAACATCACAATAAAATCTAATTACAATATAAAATATATAAAATCAACACCGAAAATAGCGGCTAACAGATAAAATAAAATACCCTCCCCATCCCTCTCCCCGAAGGTCCGGTGGAACAAACAGGTCTTACAACATCTACGGAAAGAGGGGAGGTCATGGGACAGATGGGCCTCCAATGGGAGAGAGTTCCACAGTTGAGGTGCGGCCACCGAGAACGCCCTCCCTGCCCAGCATACCCGGGGGACTTCAAGCTGGGCACCCCCGGACGACCGCAAGTGCCGCAAAATGAGGTGAGGCTTGAGGCGGTCCCTCAGGTAACCAGGACCCAAGCTGTTTAGGGCTTTATAAGTCATAACCAACACCTTGAATTGGGTCCGGAAGACAATAGGCAGCCAGTCTGGAGCACTGGTGTAATGTGCTCATGGTGGCCTGTCCCCGTTAGGAGGGGGGCGCCCCATTATGCACCAGCTGCAGACTCCGGACCATCGCCAAGGGTGGCCCCATGTAGAGCGTGTTGCAGTACTCCAGTCGAGAAGTAATGAAAGCATGGATGATGGTGGCCAGATCCTAGTCTGAGACATACAGCCACAGCTGTCACACCAGATGTAGTTGGCAGAATGCACCTCTCACCACAGCCTCCACCTGATAGTCCAGGCGGAGCTGCAGATCTAGAAGTACCCCCTGAACTACGGACCTGAGAGGCCAGAGGGGGGCAGACCCTGCCAATGACGGGAGCCACCACCACCCCAGTCCTACCCACCAACATCACCTCCATCTTGTCGGGATTCAGCCTCAGATGGATCTCCCTCATCCAGTCCCCCGCAGCTGCCAAGCATCGGGTAAGCACCGAGACTGCCGGGCCTGGGTCTCCAGAAAATGAGAGGTAGAGTTGTGTATCATTGGCGTATAGATGACATTGTACGCCGAAACCTCTCCTGTCCTCACCCAGAGGTTGCATATACACGTTGAACAGGAGAGGGGAAAAAATAGAACCCTGCGGGCCTCCACACATAAGATTCTGGGGAGACGATGTACATTCCCCAAGAACCACTCACTGAGTTCTCCCTGCCAGGAATGAGCGGAACCATTCAAGAACAATTCTGCTCACCCCAGCCTGGTCCCACAGCCTCGCCACCAACATCTTGTGGTCAACAGTATCAAACGTTGCCGACAGATCCAGTAAGATCAAAATTGAGGATCTGTCGTGTTTGAATTTGCTGCGCAAGTCATCGACCAAGGCCATAAGTGCAGTCTCCATGCCAAACCCAGGGCGAAAACCAGACTTTGAGGAATCAAGAAAACCAACCCGGTCCAGATGCTCCCGTAACTGCCGGGCCACCACCCACTCAATAACCTTCCCTAAAAAGGGAAGGTTAGAGACTGGCCGATAGCTGGCTGGGGAGTCAATGTCCAAAGATGGCTTTTTGAGCAGAGGTCGCACCACTGCCTCTTTGAGATGGCTCGGCACCCTGCCCTCCCTAAGGGAGGCATTGACCATCCCCCACCAACAACGGCCCTAACGTCTCCCGACTGGCCTTCACCAGCCAGGACAAGCACGGATCTAATTCGCAACAGGTGGCTCTAACAGTCCCAAGGACTTCCGTTGAGTCAGCGGATGACACCCACTGAAACTGATCCCATACAGATAGACATGGCGGGGCTTTCTGTACCTCTGATACATCCACTGTCATAAATGCAGCATCGAGATAGTGGTGAATCTGGGCGATTTTATCTGCAAAAAAATCAGCAAACATGTCACAGCGGGCACTGGAAAATTCCAGTTCCAGGTGGAGAGAGGCCAGACTGACCAGCCTCTGCACCTCTTTATGTGATGGGAAAAGTCCTCCAAACAGCAACACTCTGAAGTCTTCAGTTTACTTTATCCCATTTGTGTAATGTACTTTTAAAAATTTGAACACATACTGAGGCAGCCATTAGAAGAACTGAGGGCTCATCAAAATGAAGTTCTCAGAGCCAGAATGTCCTGACAAAATCTTGACCTCCTTTCTGATTATAAAAGAGATCACAAATCCCATCAGTTTCTTCTGATTCCGACAGGTGCCTCTTCGAATGAATCCTGATAGCACTAATAAAAAATACCACTTTTAGCAAAAAAAGAATATGTTGTAAATGTATTGCCATGGCAGAACTCCTCCACTGCCATTCCCCAATCCTGAGTAGTAAGGGGAACCTCAGAATTTTCTTGACCTTGTGTTCCCTTCCTGCAGGTCTCTTGGAGGGAAGATGGGACTTCTTTAGGATGTTTTCCTTCTGTCTTTTCTCAGCTGCCATGAGCCCTTGTGGAAAGGGCGGTATATACATTTGAAAAATAATAAAATATGTTTATTGTTATATAACATTACAATATTGGGTCTGCAAAGTATTACTGTAGGTTTTTATTATGTACTGTTTAGGTTTTATTAGCGTATTTATAATCGGGCCATCTATTATTTTCTATAATAGGTCTTTTGTGAACTGAACATGTTGTTTGTTTCTTTCTGGTGGGCAAAAGAGAGCAGCCACCATTCTCTAGACATTTTTGTCAGATTTAGATTTCTTTTGGCAAGATTTGTAACAAGGTTTGTTGTCAGTAGTGTGAAGGTTTTTCCTAGTCACTGAAGTATCAAAAGATGTTTAGCAAAGCTGTTGCCAAATTTCACATTCCTATTTATTTTGGGTGGATTAAAAATCTTACAAGCACAATCCATTGAAAACCCAGGAAAATAACTAACTTGTTGAAGAAGTGGAAATTTTAAAATTAAAGCTTTCCTTAAAAAGAGAACTATCCGACAACCTGATCCAAGAGTAATCATGCAACTTTCTTTTAATGGTTCATGAAGCATAGGATACCATGAAAAAAGAAAGGGACTTATCAGTGACTGAACGTAACACAAATGTCACTTCTAAAGCATGCTAAGAAAAACATCTATTAGTATTCACAGCTGGAAAAAAGTTCAAAGTTCTTTGGGGCAGGGCCCTTCTCTTCATATATGATGCATCTAGCCCACTGAAGGCAGCCAAGTTCTATAATTTGTTATTATTATTATTATTTTAGGCTAAGTGGATTAGTTAAAGAAAATTTCTTCATGTAATCTATAGGGCATGATTTACTCGCTGAGTAGATAGTCTATCCAGATATAAACATATACACATCCTTATCTGACTTCGAGACTTCTGTTAATACATGCACATAGAACTGGCTTCCTGCAGGCAATGTTTTATCCTCATCGTCCCAGTTGCTTTGTAGAAGTTTACAACCAGTCTTTCTACCCTGAAACACTGACAGACTGAGGCCAGGGGAAGGGAGCACAGATGAGGGCATGCACACTAGGATAGGGGACAGACCCATGGCATAGATCCATGATCTGGATCCTCTTCTCCTTGAGTGAGGCCCTTTACCTAACCATCACCGCCCCCAACTTCTATGCAACCCTCTGAACTTGTTAATTTGTACAACTGCCCTGTTCGAGGACAGAGTAACTGAAAAAGTGTATGAACTTACAGTATTTAGGCTGCAGCCTCTCTTTTCCCCTTTCCAATTCAAGTTAGCTATTTGCTCTCTAAGGCTACTTGTTGACGTTATGGGGATGGGGGGCTGCTATTAGCAAAACTAACGAGAGGAAGATCATGTGAGTCCCCAATAGTGGCCCAGGGATTCTATCATTTTCCCCTTCTCCCATTAAAATCAATAACATGATATAGGGTTGGATCTTGAGCTCTGCATCACATTATTGATTTTAACGGGAGAAAGGGGAAATAATAATAGAATCTCTGCGCCCACGATAGGGGACTCATGTGATCTTCCCTCTCATTACTTTTGCTAATAGTAGCTCCCCACCCCCTCCTGTAACATTGGCAACCAAGCCTCTCCCAGCTTTAATACAAAGATTTGTCCTTGAAGTAATACCTTCCATTCACATTCTGTTTCTGTGTGATGATCTTGCTTTTTTTTTTATTGATTCAGCATTTAGTTTTGAGCTTCGTGTTTCAAATATGTTGAATTTGCCTTTTATCAGCTTAAAAAAAAGCACATACATCTTTGCATGACAGGCTGTGACAGTTCTGAAATAGGTCCGCTGTGTCAGCTCTTTCATATGACTGTCAGAACATTTCCTTAAACCAAGAACTAAGTAGTAAAAATAAATATTAGATTCTAATAATAAATTGTATTTTCACATCAGTGCCTGAATTTTTACTTGCACAGCTTTAATTTAAATGGATACTAGATTAAAGTGTAAGAACAAGCAAATAGAAAGTTCAGTTGTATTGCAAACATGACACACATGTGTCTATCACCTGAACCTCTTTGGCTGCTTTTAGATGATCACGCTGTGCGCTTGCATGGGGTTTCAAAAACCCCCGCGAGGAGAGATTACACGTGACACCACCGGCAATTGCGCGCCTGATACGGAGCCGCGCATTCTTTTCAAGCCGTGAATGACCTACCTCGATCAGGCTCCCGGTCAGTTCATGGCTTGAAAAGAATGCGCAGCGCGTATCAGGCGCGCGATTGCCGGCGTCGTCACGTGTAATCTCTCCTCGCGGGGTTTTTGAAACCCCGCCTGAGCACACAGTGTGATCGTCTAAAAGCGGCCTTTGTCTCTACTACTTACATTTGGGACCAACATGGCAACCACCCTCTCTTTCTCAATTATGTTTGCCAAGTGTGAGCCATAGTGGCTAAGGTGTTGGACTTGGATGTAGGAGACCAAGGTTCATATCCCAGGTTAGCCATGAATTCACTAGGTGGTTTTGGGTCAGTCATTATCTTTCAGGCTCAGTTCCCCAGCTGTAGAATGGGAATAATAATGGCCTTCCTTACAGCATTGTTGTGAGGGTTCACTAGATAAGGATTGTAAAGCACATTGAACTATGAAACTGCTATATAAATGATAAATAATACAATAATAATAAAGATAGCAATAAATCTCATAGGAAAGAGCATCTTGCTTCACCAAAAAGCCAGACATTCCTAGCATTAAAAGGACATCTAATGTTTGTGTGATGGAGTGTGAGAGAATTTCTGTGGGTTTTGGTTGTATTCAGCTTTCCTTACAGATAGAATGTTTGGGGGCTGAAAAGGATTATCTTCCACTAAAGGGGGGGAGAAGATTTGTGGAGGCTGCAGTGGAGAGTTTTGCCTCCCCTTCCCCTCCGTGGTTTAGTCTGCGGGGGCGGGAGGGAACACAAGAAAACCAGGCTGAGTTAAACCATCAATGTGCCCTTCATTGGGTTTTTTCCCTCCCATGACCTCTAGGAGGTGCCCTTTGGAAACTGCTCCTCTGAAAATTGGCTTGGTAGTTGCCCTGCTACTGGGACAGCCTCATTTGTGGGTGCAGAGGGCAGGCTGAGGCATGCTCTGTGCTAGAGGTCAGACCCTGCATAGGCACCATTTTGAACCATTGCTAGGGATGTGGGAACGCGGTTCAGACATTTGGGGTTTGCCCTGAACTCAGCCAGTTCGGACGGACGAATCGAACAGTTTGGCCGTGTTCGGATGAGTTTGGGCAGGAAAAAACCTGGCTGGAAGGTCATGGGACTGGGGAACAGCTGAGGAGCAGACTTCCTGGCCCCAGGGGTGGAGAGAGGCTTTGACTAGCAGCCAACCTGCCCAATCACCATCCCTCTTTTCCTCAGACCATTGACTTGGCAGTCTGCGATTGGCCATGGGATAGGCTGCACGGAGCCAATGGGGCTTGTGGTAAGGCGGGCACAGCAAGTAACAAAAGTCATTGCCCTCCCCCCCTTCCATATCATTCTGAGCTAGCCACTGATCCTGTCAGCAGGCATTTTCACAACTCTCACTCTCCCAGCAGTTTGTGTTCCTCCCAATCTATTGCTAGCCTCCTCCTATTTCACCCATTTCCACACATTTACCTCCATAGTTTCATTTATTTAGATTAGATTAGATAGATTTAGGTGTTATACCCAGCATCAAGAAGCAGCCACTCCAGCCCCGGGTCCCACCCTCAGGGTTCTGGGACCTACATTACAGGCAGGGAGGGCTGTCCATCCACGTCATCCAGAAGCTGCCACTCCAGTCCCAGGACCCACCGTCAGGATTCTGGGGCCTACGTTACAGGCAGGGAGGGCTGTCCATCCATGTCATCCAGAAGCTGCCACTCCTGTTCCAGGACCCACCGTCAGGGTTCTGGGGCCATCATTCCGCTCACGGGGAGCTGTCATCCCACAGCATCAAGAAGCAGCCACTCCAGCCCCAGGACCCACCATCAGGGTTCTGGGGCCTACGTTCCAGGCAGGGAGGGCTGTCGTTCCACTTCATTCAGAAGCTGCCACTCCAGGCCCAGGACCCACCATCTGGGTTCTGGTGCCTATGTTCCAGGCAGGGAGGGCTGTCCATCCACGTCATCCAGAAGCTACCACTCTAGTACCAGGACCCACCATTAGGGTTCTGGGGCCATCATTCCACTCACCGGGAGCCATTATTCCACCGCATCAAGAAACAGCTAGCCGCAAGAAACAGCCAGGGCCCATCGTCAGGGTTCTGGGGCCTACGTTCCAGGCAGGGAGGGGTGTCATTCCACTTCATTGTCTGCCAGTGCTCCACCAATGCCAGCCAGCCTGTAATGCCTGGCCAAGTAGTGGTGCCAGCCACCGAGCCCTGGCCGGGCTTCTGCCGCTGCTCCACTGATGCCATCCAGCCTGCAATGCCCGGCCAAGTAGGAATGCCAGCTGCAGTTACTGTGCCCTGGCAATCCAATGTCTGCTGCTGCTGGTACTGCACATCAGCCATTTGCTCCTTCCTCTTGTAGACAGGCATAGCTCGGATGAGTGCAGCGGCGGGTGGGGACTGGGTGTCCACGAGATTCACCACTGGGCAAGGCTTGACCAATCTGCAGTAGAGCTTCTTGAGATCGGTCGAGTATGATGCCAGTCTACAACGTCCGGCCAAGTAGGGGTGCCAGCCACCAAGCCCTGACCGGGCCTTTGCCGCTACTCCAGCGATGCCCAGCAGCCTGAAACGCCCGGCCTCTGTTGCTACTGCTGCCGCTGGGTCTCAGATGGCCAGCTATGCCCCCATGAGCACCCCCGGGGCCCAAGCGCTGAGCCTGCCTGCCAGAGCAACCCGGGGTGCCAAGCCCCAAGCCTTCCCAGTTTCTGCTGCTGTCTCCGACAACCTGCCATGCCCCCACAGGCACCCCTGGAGTGCCCCAAGCCTCCAGGAAGCAGAATTTTCTGAACGTTCGGGGGATCCAAACTCCGCGGGACCGAACCCATGAACCCGAACTAAGTTTTTAGTCCAAACGTCCAAACATCCGAACTCCAGTCTGTTCGCACATCCCTAACCATTGCGGCAGTTGAGTAAAAGCCTGGGTTACCTGGAAGGATTGGTTTTACAGATGCCCTATTGTATTTTGTATGCTGGCATACTCCTATTAAAGTTGTGCCTCATATAATTCCAATCATGTCTCCATGTTTTCCTTCTGCCTGCCCATGACAAATTGTGAGGGAGTTCACTGCCAGACCTTCTGAGAGACAGATAGGGAGTTGACTGCCAGGTGATCACAGCATGGCAGTTAGAGAGCTCACTGACAGAAAACCTAAGTGAGAGATGAGGGCCTCTACATTTGTTGTTCTAACCCGGTTACTAAGAACTGTGTTTTGTGATGACGGAGAGGGAAATGCACTGGACTCTGCTAATTGGGTTTTTTGAGTTTTCTCCCTGTGTAATTAAGTTGAAGATCTTCTTCCCTAGAAAAGAAGGAAAGGAAAAAAGCTTTTGTAGTTGTTCTCTAAAACTGGCACCTACACTGAATTCTAAGTCAGGTCCCCATTTTTCAAGTTGTCCTCTGGGACAGTTGGTTTTATCTCAATTTTCTTATATCCCCTTGTGCTCCTGAACAGCCTCTCTGATCTCATTTTAAAAATATGCACCAGTGCTGAAATTCAATACTGTTTCAGTCTTCCTTCATTCTTCCAGTTTTCGATTTGCTTGTATGCTTTCCCCAGGTCAGAAGAGTTAAAGCACTAAAGATGGGTCTGAACAAAGGAGAAGATGTACTTCTATAGTAGCCAGGTGACTTCTGTAACTCAGGCTGACAGCCTTTTGTGAAAGAAGAGGGCAGGGGAAAGAGAACCCAAGTAAGAGATACAAAAATAAATAACATGGTTGACTCATGGTGGCATGTGTTTTTGCTCTGTTCTATAGGAACACTGAACTATAGGGAACTGTTTAAAAACCAGCAGTCACTAGGCACTGTTTGAAAAGTACTAAGGGTGCAGCCGGAATAGCAGAGTGGGCTCTATCCCCGAGACTAAGGGCAGATTCAGACATGTCTTTAAATCGCACAGAAGCCTCGGCGGCATAATGCGATTTAAAAAACCCCGCACTTCCGGGCTGGTGTGAATGTGCTGAGCGCGCACATTTGCACCTAGCCCGAATGTTTGGAGTGCGGTTTGAAAAGCTGCTCGGAGCAACTTTTCAATCCGCACTCCAAACATTCGGACTAAGTGGAAATGTGCGCGCTCAGCGCATTCACACCAGCCCGGAAGTGCGGGGTTTTTAAAATCGCACTATGCCGCCGAGGATTCTGTGCAATTTAAAGACACGTCTGAATCCGCCCTGATTGGTCCTGCCACACTGCGGGGCCAGCACATGAACAGCTAGGGGTGTGTGCAGAGGAGGCTGCACGGTTTCCCCCATTCTCCCTGCCTGACAGCTGATGGGGAAGGGGAGCCCGGGAAGAGTACATGTCCTCTTCCCAGACTTCCGCTCCGCTCCCCCGCCCCCCTCATCAGCTGTCAGTCAGGTGGCTTGGGGGAGAGAGGAGCCTGAGAAGAACGGGGTAAGGCAAAAATCTGTCAGTCCCTGGAAACATGAACCACTGCATCCAGTGACTTGTTTTCCCAGGGAGGGGCAAGGCTGGCTGCCCAAGGAGGGGCAGGCATCTCATGTGTCTGCACCCTGTGCCACTGCTGCTGTTGGGTTAGGGCACTGTTTAGTTTTTATCGTATGTACTTGCATTGACAGCCCTTTCCCTACTATGCTGCTATCTCTTAAAGTCATTCTCAATTATGCTAGCGTCTTATACCTGTATGGGTATTTCTTTGTGCCTTAGAGGGGTAACCTATCACTATATTTCAAGGCAAGACCCATAGTAATATACTTGTAGTGAAGGTGCTCTGCTGATGACAAGCTGAGATCATCCAGGGAGGCTTCAGCATCTAGGAGAGCAGCATCTCTAGAGCTTCCCAATGCTGAAGAGATCATTTCAAAGCTAGCAATATTTATAATTCTTCACTTATGCCAACATCTGGTAAGCACTTAGACCCCAATATGCAGAGAGAATATAAAATAAATTAGTGATGACACATTAAATTGCTCTCCTTTGGAAGACGATAGATGACAAAAATTATAAGCATCTTCATGTTTAAAAGAGTGGAGGATCATAGTGAGAAACTGGGAGGAAGAGAAAATTTGACTCCAAATTCTATGCCAGGGCTTTTAAATAATAATAATAATAATAATAATAATAATGAATAATTTAGTTTAAGCAGTAAAACTGCATTCTTGAAATTGTTTAATTTGCTGACTTCTTGTAAAGGGAAAAAAAAAAGGCCTGTAACCCGATGAAATCAGGATGGTCATCTTCGGTAACATCTTATGGAACCAGAACCTCGTTCAACCAGTCAGACCCAGGAAACCTCATTTCTGCATACGCGTTACCAGCTTGTTGATGGTCCAGGCTAGCATCAGGTTCCCTCTTGCCCAGACCCATCCAATCACGCTGTCTCTCTTGGCCCCGGGAAGGGTTCGGTACCCTGTTTTCCCTAACTAGTCCAGGAGCATATTCCATCCCGTGGGCTACTTCAGGAAGGGAACAGTGTGTTTACTGTGTTGGGTATTGTCTGTAGATTACGTTGGTGGGTGTTTCTCCCAAAATGGCGTCGTTCACCCTGTCTGATGTCATCAAGATGGTGACTGCGTCAAAATGAATAAACCATTATATCTCAAAAGGTGGCCAATTTTAATTTTCTAAACACCATTTGAAAGACATCAGAATTATCTAAAATACATGTTCTATCCATTTCCCCTGAATATTAGTTATCTCATAATGACCATCTGAAAAAGAAATTCCTAATTTTTAAAGCAAAAGTAAACACAAGTTACACATTCAGCATCAGTAAACAAAACATCAATGTCCATTTAGCCTATACAAGATAAGATAATGTGGTGTACTTCGAAGTAGATCACCATCATCACTGTCTGTTAACTTGGCATTGTCACACTTGTCCTCATCTCCCTGACATGCACACCGTTCCATGCAGGACAAAGCATGAGCACAGCATTTGCAAGGCGGTGCATGTTGTCCTTTCACACAGGAGCACTTGATTAGCTCTAGAATGGCTTTTGGAACACAAGGGAGAGTACACATCACAGACATAAGCTGTTGTCCTTTGAGCTGAGCTCCCACCCAAAGTCAGTTGCAGGAGGTAAGTTTGGATGGGGCATGTTTGCACAGTGCCACTCCATTGCCTGATAATGTGCTTGCAGGATAGAAGGTAGTAGCAATGCTCTTGTGAGTGGAAAATTCTCACCTTGTGTATTCTTTTTGGAAAACATCTACCATCTCAGCTCTCCGATTGAACATATCTTTGTGTGGGGGATGTACACTTTGCAGATGAACCATTCAGTTGACTGTAGGGTATCGTCCATTAGGGTTTCTGCACTTCCAAGACACGACAAGGCTGAGAGAATATCCTCATCTGTGGTCTTAAAGGCCTTCCAGTATGAAGCTTTTTTCCTTTTCTAGCTAATGTTCCCATCACATCACACCCCGACAATGCATGGAAGCCAGGTAGAGCACCAATAACTTTGGTACCTAGTGAGCTATATATGCTATTAAGATGTATCATTTGTCTCCTGCTTTGAGAACCTGTAGCAAACATGGTGTCAACTGGGAGGGAGGAATACCATTGCAGGGCTAGAACAAATATATCAGTGTCTGGAAGGAATATGTGCAATTTTGTTGCACCTCGGGCAGCCCTATTGAGAAATGTAGAATCAATTTCGTGTCTGCCTCCTTGTGACTGCATCGTATTAAGTCAGCATTAATGTTGTGTGATGATTTTGCTTCATTGCGTAATGCTATTATTATTATTATTTTATTATTATTATTATTTTTATTATTAACAAAAATGTATATAGCACCAGCAGTGTACCTGTCACTTTACAAAGTAATAAAATAGACACGGTCCCTGCCCCTAGGGCTTACAATCTGAGAGACAGGAGCTGGGGGAGAGACTTAGGAAGGGGAACAGAGGGATTGACAAGGGGTCTAACATTCATGAAGATACGAGGTCTCAAGTGCACGTACTTGGCTTGGTTACGATGAGAATGACATTAGGCAAGTCCATGTGGCAAGGATAAGGGTAAACCGACCATAGGTATAGGAAATAGTGGCTCAGCAGGATAAAGAGTCAGACAGAGCAGAGCGAAAGGTGAGTTTTAAGGAGAGATTTGAAGGTATGAAGGGAGGGGGCAAGGCGGATGTGGACAGGGAGGGAGTTCCAGGCATGGGGGGCAGCAAGTGAGAAGAGACGAAAGCGCTTAGGGGAGCAGGGAAGGCATGGAAGGGTGAGAGAAGGGACAGAGGAGGAACGAAGTGCATGGGCTGGAGTATGGAGGGCGATAAGTGCAGAGAGGTAGGGGGGAGCGAGTTTGTGAAGAGCTTTATAAGTGAAGACTAGGAGTTTGTGCAGGATTCGTTCAGGAAGGGGAAGCCAGTGAAGTGAAGAGAGGAGGGGCTGCACATGGTCGAAGCGACTGGTGAGGTAGATGACCCTGGCAGCAGAGTTTTGGACAGAGATGAGGGGAGAAAGGTGAGACCGGGGAAGGCCAGAAAGAAGGAGGTTACAGTAATCGAGGCGAGAGATGACCAGAGCATGAACAAGAGTTTTGGCAGACGAGACAGAGAGAAAAACTGTGCACTTTTCCGTATTGGTTGCTTGCTGTACAGTCTCCTGAGCCAAGTATGCTGATAGTTCATCTTTAGTTTGCAGATGAGACAGTAATGTCTTCATGGACACATTTGCAATGTTTTTTGTGTCAGATATTCTATACTGAATAGCTCTTGTTCCACCTAATCATTTCTCCTGAGTGAAAGACTTCAGTGAGTTTGGGATGTATGTGTTGAGAACAAGGTGGACCTCATCGTATGAGGAATATTTAGCACAAAGTCATCATTGGTTGAATTTTACAGGAAGGTCAAGCGTGCTTTTACATGCATCTGTTTGAGGACAACAGGAAACACTGTAGGTGGATGGATGCCTGAGTTACTTTCAATTCCATGTTACTTTCAATTCCATGCTTTGGTCCATGATGGTGTCAGCTGCTACTGCTGCCGTAAATTCCTCCAAGATCTTCATTAGCTTACTTTTATCAGAACAGTAGCAATGTACCGTTCATAGCAAACATAGATCATGGAATAACAGAGAACTCATATGTACTTAACTTTCAGATTCAATTCTGCGTGAGATTTAGATTCAATTAGGAGACATGTGAACAATGAGCGGTCTGCCTTCAATTCAAGGACAACATCCTTGACCTTTGTATGTACTCTTTTCTGGAATTATTTGCAGAGATTAAGTTTAAGCTTCCATTGTGGTACCCATAAATTAACAGAGTCTTCCATTATACACGCTGTAACGAAGTTGGCATACCTGTCTGCACCAATTGTGGCTAGTCCGCAAACCTCGGTTGCTGTATTCTGTGGGGGGACAGCCTCTGTGACAATATTGACAAGATCACTATCATCATAAGTCATTGGATTGGTTGCCATGAACAAAGGGTAAATAACAGAAGCATCCTAATCTTGCCTCTACATTACTGCAGTCGTAAGCGGGTGATGCTTTGTGGAAGGGTAGTTTGAGAGCCTAACCATGTTCTTTGTTTCTTTGGTGCTGCATGCTAATTCAGATGCAGTCAAGAAGAAACACACCAGAGCTTGCTTCTTTTGGGTGATGTTGACTAAGCCTCCTACAACCTTCTTTGCTCTTTTCTCATGTTCTAAGGCTTCATCAGATTCCAGAGCACAAAATGGGTGGTTAACAAAACCTCTATTCCAATTTCCTTTCATGAACTGTTCCCGTACTGTGGGATCAGTTTGCTTCAATGACTTCATGTTGGCAAGATACCAGGCTGTCATACTTGCATAGTTGTGACAATCTAGTACAAAGAAATATTTCACAAAATTTTCTAATGCTGCTAGGTGCAACAGTCGATTGCCCGTATGCACAGATCAAATGAAAAGTTTGTACCATGAACATATTCTGTGTTGAGTCAATTTGAATGCAGGCTTGGATTGTGAATCTGCTTTGTCAAATACTGCCATCTTGTCTAAAACCTGGCAGTCTTGTAGTTTGGTAACTATCTGACGATAAGCCGATTTAATTTTTGTCCTATTGTTCTCACCCAAAGCTGTGGTTGGTTTTTGAATCTCGACTTTAGATTGGTTTCATTGATGTCAACATATTGTTTCAGAAACCCGTCATTGTAACACATAAACAGTGCTAACACGGTTACTGTATGACTTTCAATTGCTCTTCTCACATTCTTGCCTCCTAATGTCTGGCGACTGACCTTGTCATCATACAACTCCAAACTGAATCAATTCCTGAACTCTCGATGTATGTGCCATTAGCACAGAGCATTGCCATTATGGTATGTAATTCACCTGTGCACAAGGTTCAATTCTTGCAGCGGTCATGTCGGGCCATTGCTAGTTGTTTTACTAGTCTATACAGGCCTACCATAGTAACAACTACTTTAGAATCTGGTCTAGCAATGGCCTTAGAAAACTTCTTCATTTTCTGCATGAAGTTCAGCAAACTGTTGGACAACAGTCAAGGAGCGGTAACACACTAAACTCACATTTTGTGTTTTGGCCCATTCACCAACAAATTGTATTCCTGTCATGCAGGTACACCAGTACCATGTCATTCTCTTGCTGCTGTATGTTGACTCATATCAACATCATCCATGCTTACATCTCCACAATCACCATCATTTAGGCCCACGTCATCATGATGCACACTACATGTAGCTTTGAAAAGCATTGGAATGTTGATTGTTGTGTCATGTACATCTCTTAGGTACATTTTATTTGCAAAAATCCACACCAGGTCATCTACTGTGTGTAGCTTTGGAAGGTGTGAAGTGCTTCATGTTTCATCTGTTGCCAGCATCAGTGGGTTATTTGGCATGATCTACTTTGAAACACAACACATTATATTATATTATCTTGTATAGACTAATGGACATTGATATTTTATTGATGCTGAATATGTAACGTATGTGTTCTTCTGCATTAAAAAATAAATAAATTTCTTTTTCACATTATAACTTGATTAGACTAAAAAATTAGGAATTTCTTTTTCACATTCTATTATCTTGTATAGGCTAATGGACATTTATATTTTGTTTATTGATGCTGAATATGTAACTCGTGTGTTTTACATTTTAAAAATTAGGAATTTATTTTTCTCGCAGTTATTACGAGATATCTGTAATGTTCAGGAAAAATTGATATATTTATTTTTGATAATTATGTTGTCTTTCAAATGGTGTTTAGAAAATTAAAATCAGCCAAGAACTTTTTGAGATATAACGGTGTATTCATTTTGGCACAGCTGCCGTCTTCACGTCACACAGGGTGAGCGACACCATTGTGGGAGAAACACCCGCCAAGATAGTAATCTACAGCCACTACCAAACATAAACACACACATGTTCCCTTCCCGAAGTAGCCCACGGGCTTTCTTTCTTTTTTTTTTTTTTTTCAAGTGTGCTCCTGGACTAAACGTGATGAGGCCCCAGCCTGGGTCATCAGTGCTTCCCACTGGTAGAAGAGTTTCAGAACCTTGGCAGGGGCGGATCCAGAAGTGATGTTGATGGGGGGGCTGAAATCCAAAGTTAGCATAGCCCCGCCCTGGTGACCAGGCCCCGCCTCCATCTCCACCCACTGCCAAGAAAACACCATGGCAGCTTCACCCTTGGCTAGGGAACTAGTCTTAGTTGCTGAGTAAATAGCAATCAAGGCAAAGTTACCAGAATAACCTCTTTATATGCATAATAAAGGTCTTAGCTTCAGACAGAGATCCCTGCAGCATCACTCCTCTGCCCCCCCATGCAGCGAATCCCCATGCAGCAAGTACTGTGCACCCCCTGCAAGCTCTGAGCCCCCCATACCCACACAGCAGCATGAGACACACACCCCGAGCCAAGAGGGATGGCCCCAGGTCTCTGGCAGCCACCCGGGGAGTCCCATAAATGTACCCAAGATGACTTCCTCCAGCTCCGGGGTGGAGGGGGCACTGCTCCTAATGTGCCCCAAGCAGTTCCCTCCAGGTTGGGGGTGAAGGGGGAGGGCAGCCTTACCATCAGCAGCAGGGAAGAGAACACCAGCTCTGCCCCCCTCCCATAATTGGCACCACAGCAGCTGCCTGACTGTGGGGGGGGGGGGGGGACACATGCAATGTGCCCTGGTGCTGAACTCCCTTGCATGGCAGTGGGGAAGCAACAGCAGCACCAACATCAGCTCTGGCCCTGCACCCGGCCAAGCAACATAGGGTGCTGGGGACCCTGTTAGCTGCTCTGACCCCTCCCCCCACATCACTGCAGTGGCTGGCTGCCTGGGGAGCCCCAGTGGTGAGCTCCCTCAAACTCGGGGTGGGGGGGCATAAAGCTGAGATCCAGAAAATAAAGCAGAGCCCCTCCTTTAAAGCACTCAGCCCATGCCCCCTCCCCAATTGAAAGCCCTCAGTGCTCCTCTTTACTTACCGAAGGCTGCAGAGTCACTGAAGAGCAGAATCTAAGGAAGGCAGGCAGAAGCAACCTGCCTCCTTAGTATGCAGCTAGCCCCGCCCCCAACCATGATGTGGGGGGTGGGGCTAGCCAATGCGGGAGGCTGGAGCTACCTTAGCTGCTCTGCCTGCCTTTGTGGAGCTGGATTGCCCTCTTCAGCCTTCCCAGGCTCTTATATCTCCTTTTGCAGTGATGAGGAACCCCTCTTAAAGGGCCAGTGACCCGCCTCATCACGAGACCACACTATCTTCAGGTTTTCCTTTTTTTCTGAGTGCCTGATGGTGGTGGTGGTATTATTATTATTACTACTATTATTATGGGTTATACTGTGATGTTAATTAGATTAACATGGTTACTAAATGTGTTTGTAGTATTGTGACTCATTACCACAGGCTCATAATCCACATACATCACCAATGTTCATAATGCTTTCAGTAGTTTTAATATAAACAAAGGCCTGACAAATAAGTAGCTGAAGCCTTAACTGTGAATATATAGTTATTTCTATGTAGAATACAGAAGATATTTGAACCTGCTTAATTTCCCTTATGTATCTGCTTTTATTTTGGTACAGATATAACCAAAAGATAGTCTGTTTGTCAGTATCAGTAAAGCAGAATTCTAAACTCTGTCATTAAACTGGGGCCTCAAATTAACCTTATGACCATGTCCTCCTCCAACACTGCTTTTATACACCTCTGTCTTGGCAGTTCAGGTCTCATCACCATTATACCTGAGGGCTAGGTGATCATTGATGGATTTTATGCTCACAGTACCTGGGAAGAAAATATTATCTTCATTCTACAGATAGGGGAACTGAGGCACAGGGATTTTCCCAATTTCGCACAGGGAGTGTGTGGTTGAGCAAAGAACTGAATCTTGTGTCTCAAGTCTCAGTTCCATGCTCTATCCCACTCAAGGATACTTCCATAACTCTGCTATAATCACCAATAACATTATAATCATGAATAACCACTCATAACTCTCAGTGCCAAAGCCACCATTTGTAAGATCAAAGAAGAAAAGGCTTTACCAGTGTTGTAACTCATCTGCCCTTCTCACCGTTGTGCATTGGGACCTTCTAAAATCATCTGCTCTTGTCAAATGTAATAGACGGCCATGTCACCCCCTTATCCTCCATTCTGAAATGGGTGGACACAGCCGGTCCCCACCATTTCAGAAGCAGAATTGCACAGGAAGATTGGATGAGAGCTATAGTCAGTGGCTGTGTTTCTAAGCTGCCTGTTGTATTCTCTGTACTCCAGCACTGCCTCTGACACAGTTACCTGAAATGGAGAGGAAGACAGGGATCCAGGGGCCAGAAATGAGAGGGGCAAAGTAAAGGATTCATGTAGGGAAGAGGGCTTCAATGTGCAAGCCCAAATATCCCAATTCTGGAGTCTTTTCAGTGCCACTGTCTCCTATTAACTCTCTTGAGCCTACCCCTATTTTTTTCTTTAAAAAATAATAATAATAATACAAACATTATACTACGGTGATCTCTTTTATTGTACTAGCTTTAGTTTGTGGAGGTGCAAGCTTTTGAATCTCACAAGGTCCTTCATCAGGCACACCAGGAGTAAGAAGTGCCCTTAACAGTTCTTACTCCTGACTTGCCTGACCAAGGATCCTTGGAAAAGTTTGCATCTCCCCAAACGGAAGCTGGTCCAACAAAAGAGATCACTGTACTATTTTGTCTCAATTTGCCTATATTTGAGACCAACATTGTAACCACACTTTCTCTACACTACAAACATTACATCACTATTGTTCCAGTTCTATTCACTTGTGCTTTATATTACACTGACATCTAGTAAAAGGAAAATACAAGAAAAGACTCGAGGAAATTAAAAGAACCCCATCTTCTCCACGTTAGTATCTGCCAGGCATGATCACCTTTTCTTGAAAACTAGATTCGATGATCTGATACCACTCCTCACGCTGAATAGTGTCTTCACCCGACAAACGAGCTCATCACTGTCCTCATTAAAGTCAGAGACTACTTATGGAATGAGGTTACTTCTCATCAAGAACAACAGTATCAGAGTGTGGCCTTAAGGTAACAGTCATATATCAACTTCTGTGATTTTAATCTACTAAAGTTCACTTACTTAAGGTAATCACGTGTTCACTTAAACTGTCATATTAATTGATTATTTTTTTTAGCCAAACCATGACTTTGGATATTCAGGAGGCATCAGCAGATTATGTCATGTCTAATTACAGCAGCTCAGTACCTCACATTACACTCTATATGATATATTGATCCCAAGCAGTGTTTCAAAAAGACAATAGCTGAAAATAATTTTCAGCAACACTTCTTTTAAATGTTTTGACATCCAAATAAAAATCTCTTAATTACCCCACTCTAATCTACCTGTGGCTAGCAAACATTGTCATCCCCCCGCACGTCCATTTCTACCTCGGGGGTGGGAGGGGAGAAATAGAGCTGGTATAAAATCCTTGGCCCATCTATGGGTGAAAACAGACATGACGCTAACCACCCTTTAAGCACCCTTGGTGGATATTTATGCATGTTGCAGGGCTTTATTGGTGCCCTATGCAGCCCTGCAACATGCATTAATCACCACCAAGGGTGGTTAAAGGGTGGTTAGCGTTATGTCTGTTTTCAGCCACTGATCATGACTGCCTGCAGTTTATATACAGTTTTCATTCCTCCAGCATTTCTCATGTGGAACTTTTTTATTCTCCTAAACACTTTTGGAATGAGCAATCTAATGTGACCTATTCCTCTGCTGGAACCTCCAAATTATGGCTATCTGTGAACATTGTTGATTGTCATAACTTTCTTTTACCAACAGAGAGAATGCTTGCTTTACCTCTCTGTGTCAGTTGAAGCAATTTATTTGAAAAGTGTGTGAGACAGAGAAAGCTAGAAAAGGAAAGTAGAAGTCAGTATTGACAGTCCTTTGAGTAGTGTCAATCAGCATGATTGAAATAGCGCCTCTTTTTCTTATTGAAAAGTATTTCAGGTTGGCCTGAAGAATTTTTCTTCAGTGTCCTCATTATCTGGGAATACCTGTAGAGTGTTTGGCTTGGCACTGCACAATATTTCTTGGAATACAAGCACAGACTTTAATTAGTATACTTAATGCTATATTACAGGTTTGTATTAGGAAAAAAAGAGAGAAATATTTCATTAAATTTATTAGACACTACATGTTTGTTAAAAAAGTCTTGTCAGTCACCTAGATAAGTATCATGGTGAACTGAAAAAGATTCACTGGAATTACCATTCACTGGTGGTTTACTAAAAACAATATTGGTACTACCGTTTATAAAGTTCCAGAGTGTGTCTGGCACTGAACAGTCATGAATGAGGTACAAACCCCTGATCTGAGGGGGCTTACCGTCTAGGATGGACAAGGGGGATGGGAACGTAGAAACAGGAATTCATACATGAAGTTGCAGGTGCATATTCTTAGTTTCAAGAAAAAGTGGGGGTCCTGAACAGGGGCGTAGCTAAGTTGGAATGGGCCCAGGGACAAGAAATGGACTTTGGGCCCCCCCCCCCACTCATCACCATAGACTCCCCTGTCCCTCTCCCTCCCCTCTTTCCTCACCCCAATGTCCTTATTGTATAAAATGGTCAACAAATGTACTTATTAAATTAAAAGTTATTTATTAAATAAAATTCAAATCAACGCATTTCCCTGCAATCACATGCTCTTGGCTAGGAGACTTATCTAGGTCGCAGAAGCACCCTGCAAGAATCAAGATAGACAATTGCGTCACACAGCGCTAGGAAGGGGGGATCACGGATTCTCCAGACAGTCCCTGTGCTGCTTCTGCTGTTGCAGGAGTAGTGACAGAAGCAACCCAGGGAAGCATCAGCCCAAATGGCAAAAAAGCCCAAAACAACAACATAAAACTGGGCAGCGAAGCAGATTGTCTGAATCATCTCACTATAAAGCTCGATACAGCTGCAATAGCAAGTACACATTTGACTCCACCCTACGGAGGGGTCTACAGGTCTAGCACATACGTAAAGATAAAGGTTAAACATGTATGTAATGTGAAAGCTGAGAACAGAAACCTCACTTCATGCAATGGAGAAACACACAGGCAAGCCGAATGTGGATTCAGAAAAGCCTCACACCTTTCCAGACGCTGCCCATAGACAACTCAATTGCAAGTGCTGTTGGCCATTGTGGATGTGACCCAAGACACAGAGACCAAGGTGGGAAACTCACTCAGACAAAGAGACCATGAATTTGAGAGAGAAAAGACAAGAACCTCCAACTCCTGCAGGATGGCTCCAAATACTCAGGAGGCTCAGGGTCTCCAAAGTCCCTCTCCCTACTAAGCCCTGGTCCCATCAAGGGCCCTAGTACAACAGCACAGAGTCCAAAGATGCAAAGGGATATGCACTCCTCTGCCAGTCACTGGATAAACCAGGCCATACTGAAGAACCATGCTGAAGGAAGGAAGAGAGCAAGCCTGGGGTTGGATACCACCTCTGGCAGGCCATCAGA